>OVBX01003877.1:0-15763 GCA_900406325.1 Erucastrum elatum | reverse complement strand
TATATATATATATATATATAAAATTGAAAATAACATACGTACGGTTGTGCGGGTAGAGATTTAGTAAATTGTTAAATAGCTTGTGCATGTAATTTTGTTCCATATAAACCCTAAAGTCATCCAACTGATATAGAAAAACAAAATTTTCCCTTTCATTTATCCCTTTATATTAACATGAAGGATTGATGGTCCAAGAAAGGAGATTCAATATGGTTTTCAAAAAAAAACGATTAGTTCTGTGACACGTTCATGTAAAAATAATCTGGAAGAAAAGTTATGAATCTGAATTTTGTATCATCGAGTTGGATCTTAGCTTTATTTATCTTAATCAATACTTTTAAGGGAAATTAAGTGGATGTAACCGTAATGCGACTTTTGGACGAATTTGTTTCCACAAAAAAAAATTGGGTCAATTTCTCCCCAGCCAGCAAAATAGTTGATTTTGATACAGAAAATTGACCAAAACAAATAGTTAATTTTTCGTTTCGATGAATTTCCTCCCCAGCCAGCACTTTCCCACTTTTTTTGCATACTTGATGATAATTAATGTGCTAAAATATGCTTTTAAGAAGATCCGAAAAAAACTGACAAACAAAAAAAACGAAAAGATAGAGTTGCTAATATATATATATATATATATATATATATATATGAGATAAATTGTTCAATAGTTTATTTCCATAGATTGTTTGAGACAACATATATACAAATTATTGTGCTGTGGTCTTCTTTTTCAGAAAATACTTTATACGTTGCATTCAAAAAGACAAAATCTTTCACATGTGTTTTTCAAATGGAGAGATCTTCCCTTATGTCAAATAATCCAACTAACGCAGAAAGGACAAGATATGTTGCCTACATACAGGATAAAATGAGATAAAAGTCTGCATCCAATTATTATCGAAATCTTTAAAAGTTAGTATTATTTTTCTTGCGATCAATTCATGAATTTCTGTAAAACACCGTAATCATATTTTACCCGTTTACTATATAGAGAACTAAATTCGAATCCAAGTTATGTAAGATGGTGTGGCCAAGAGTCTTGATAAAAATAGTTGTATGTATCATTGCTTTTTCGAAATATGTACTAAAGTATTAATGATTACCAATTGACAAATTAAATTAGTGAGTTTTAGAAATGAAGAAAGATGAACACGAGAGAAAAAGTAGAGGTCAACACTTCGGCACTGATCACTTTAGTTTGGCCAACTCCGTCATTAAAAAGTTCAAACCCTCCACTTATTAAACTTTCTTAATCCCCTCAAATACACTGCATCTAAAAATACATGTTTAGTACTCCCTCCGTTCTTTTATATATGATGCTTTGTATCGTTTCACACATATTTAGCCATTTAGGTAACTAGTACAATACTTAATCTAACATTTTATAATTGATTAATTTAGTCTAAACTATAATTACAACAGAGATATAACAAGGGTAAAAGATGTCAACTTTTGTTATATCTTGTCTAGAAGTTTGTGAACGACAAGTATTGTGACATAAAATAAAAGTTCCAAAACATCTTTTATAAAAAAACAGAGGGAGTAAGGTTTATTCTTATGTTTAAAAAAGTAGTCAAGTAATGGTAGCCGAAACCACCAAAAACATGCATTCGAGTCAAACGAGCACCGAATGTCATGATCATCAATCTGTAATAGTGGCGAAGTGTTGATCTTCAATCTGATGACCTAGTTGAAGTAGTTCGATTTGTAATTTTTAGACGTTATAATCTGCTTACCTTGGAGAAAAATGGCAAAATGACATGTAATATTTAGCTGCTTAGCTTGAAGAAAGGGACAAGTGGCTGGACTGGCTGGGTTGAGAATGTTGATTTATTATCCAGTAACCTAATAGATCTAGTTAGTAGAAAAAAAATTGAGTTAGTAATTTTCTGGTTTGATATTTTAATAGAGAAGAGGATACGAAAAATAAATAAAATGTTGTAGGAAGACTATAAGGCTAAGTGGTTTACTTTGCTAAAAGTACCGTAAACTGAATGATTAAGACCTCAATTCCATCATGCTCCTTTTTGTTTTGTTCCGCTCTATTTCTCGTCAGGTTCCAATTTCATATTCCATTGTCTTTTTATTTCCTTGTTTTGTTCTTCTCATGTAATACCTTCATTTTTCAAAATATAATTAGATGTGTAAAGTTCAGAAAATAGTTTCGTTATCAACATCTTTTTATACGTTTGATGATTATTACCTAATTAACCAACAGCGTCCTAGCTAGGATGAATAACGTAGAAAGAAATAGTACTAGATCTTTGTTTTCTTCTACTTGGTTGTATAATAAACTTTTTTTTTAATATATAGAAATGGGATCATATTTGAAGGAAAGCAGAGTGGCGCTATGGATCTAGTAGCTAAGATTAGAGATGAGGCTGAGTTTTGGTTGATGGCTCAGAAGAATGAAGATTTGAAGTGTAAGGAAGAGCAGAAGGCAAAGGCGGTTGTTAAGAAGTCTTGGTCTGCTCCTCCGAAAGGCTGGCTGAAATGCAATGTGGGGGTTGAGTGGAGCAAAAGACACAAGATATGTGGAGCTGCTTGGGTGGTAAGGGACGCTAAGGGCAAGGTAATGACATGCGTTCTATGATGTGTTGTCGAAAGATGAGGCTAACTTTCAAGGTTTGTTGTGGGCAATAGAAAGCATGGCTGAGCATCATCTAAACAGGATCATATTTGCTGTGGATGATGACACATTCACTAAGGTGATTTTAAGACCCAAATCCTGGCCTAATTTCAGATGTCAACAGATTCAATTAATGGACAAATTTAGCAAAGTGGAATGGTGGAGATTGATGAAAGAAGAGAAAAAGACTAATAGAGGGGCTTTCCTCATTGCCCAAAGTGTAATCAGATGTGGCTTCTCTCAGTCATATGTAGCTGCAGGACATCCTCGATGGTTGTCTCCTCTCTTTGCAAATGAGGAAATCGAACCCTCTGTTTAGTCTTTCTCTCTTGTTAATTGTAACTGTTTTTTTTTGGTTCAGATCACGGTTTGTCGTTGGTGATCTTGGGTATGGCTTCATTTTCTGGTAACCTAGGTTGGGGGATTGGTTAGTTTAATCAGCATAACCTAGTGTTTTGGTTGTTGTATGTTACCTTAGCTTGATTTTCTCAAGCTTTATATTAATCTAACAGATGACAAAAAAAAAACGTTTTTTTAGTGGATGTTTTTCATGGTGAACATCCATGCAAGGTAGTAACTTTCGATTTGTTTATATGCTAGCGATAAAAAAGTTATGAATATCTCAGCTATGCGCCTTAGCGCACAAATTAGAAACTAAGAGCATCACATTGCTCTATCGTATTAAATATATTATCCATAATATTAATTATTTAAATTAAATATTTAACATATTCAAAAATTTGATTATAAAAATAAATTGAACCAATGATTAAGTAACTATGTGAAAACGAGCATTTCACGCTTTTATTGAATATTTCAAATAAAAACTCTTGTTCTCTTATATTTTCTCAATATTTCATTGGTGAAATGTGTAAATGATTTTTTCTAAAAATTATCTATGACTGTGCTCTAAAAATAAATAAGAAGGGGCGCAAGTCGATTACTTACCTTTTTACGCATACTTAATACTTGGCTTGTCTTGAAAAAGTAATAAATTTTTGGACTTGTACTTGATTTGTCAGAAACGAGTACTTGTTATCTCGAGTACTTGTCCAAAAATATGTTACTTGCAAGTTACTTGACTTGAACTGAGCATCTCCAATGTACATCTTTATATTTTCCTCTAAAATAGAGATCTCTATTATAGAGGTGAATTTGCTCCAATGTATGCCTCTATAATAGATTTCTTCTATTTTAGAGGAATCTCACTTTTTGTCTCTATATATAGAGGTGAAAATAGCAAATCTCTATATTTTCCCCTATAAATAGAGGAACTCTATTATAGAGGCATACATTGGAGCAAATCCACCTCTATAATAAAGTTTCTCTATTTTAGAGAAAAATATAGAGATAGAAATAGAGGTGGATTGGAGATGGTCTTACAAGTACATATGAACTATTTTGATATGTTTTTAAGTTTTTTTAAAAATTATTTTATAGATAGTATTCGATCAATAAATGTTATAAAGTTTTATTTTATTAACTCGACTTGGTAAAAACATTAGTTACTTCACATAAAATATGTGTACTTAATATAAAAAAAGAAAGAACAAAATACATATATTTGAATATGAAAATATTGTTTACTTCACTTTTTACAACAAATAAATATATGTTTAGTATTTTGGCTTTTATGGTTTTTTTTTTTGAAACACAACTGAAATTCATTCATCAATCATCTTGAGTACAAACATAAGAGGGGATTAAACATCCTCTTTGATAAACAGCAGAAACTACAATAATACTCCAAACTAACAAGGATAGATCTTCGAAAGCAGGTGACAGCGAATCCAAAACAATGTTTGGATGCGTCAATGAAACTTTTCCAGACAAAGAGGCTTTCCAAGTAGAATCAGACATCTGAAGTTTAGTCACATAATGTGTGACGTTGAAGGCCAACCTTCACCTGCAAGACAACACATGGTAATCTTGGTTGTATCTTCTGATCCCGTACAGAGCTCTATGCAAGATAAACAACCGGTGTTGAAGTTGAAACCGATGCTCAGCAACGAGGCCGAGTAGACATCTTCTTCCACAGGAAGAAAGCATGGTAGAAAAGTCGTTTCCTCTAGAGAAGAAGAGTGCAATGGATGCAGTCTCGGTGTATGCACCAATATGGTCTTATTACAAACATGTTAAACTACTAAACGCAACTTAAGCGCTCCCGTGAATCCACCGGAAAATCTTATCAAACAAGCTAATACCAGCACCGTAACATCAAATAATCTCAGTACCTTAAGGCTGAGCGCTTTAGGGCACGGCGAGATGGAACCTTCGGAATAGATGGGTTCTTCAGCCAGACAGAGTGGAAGAGCGGTACATCGAGTCTTCTCGGAATCCCGGGGAGGACCATTGTAAAGTTGATTTGTCGAGCTAGATCTAGTGATTAAAGTCCGAATAGAGCTTGTCCTTAGCAAGTAGGACAGAACAAGAACAGAGGCCCTGGAAAAAAGTGGAATCCCACATACACAGGGGGTTAGAGTTCTGCGATCAACTGCCTGCGGCGGAGATGGCTTGGACGGTATGATGGAACGCCGGTGAGACGTAGATCTAAAAGTTGGAGGGTGGTTGAAGCTGACAGGCATGACGGCGAGATGGGGAGACCCCCAAGATATCACAGATCTGGTGGCCTAGTCTCCGAAACGAATGATGAGCATAGCAGAGAACCGTGAAGAGTGAGCAGAGGGCGGAGAGGCGAGGCAGAGGCGACGCCGACGAGTAGAGACGTCGCCGGCGCCGTGAAACGGTGAATCAAGGGGTGCCTCGAGTATCGTGCCTGAGAGATTTTTATATATATATGCTTTTATGGTTTAGTTATCATTTTTTAGTAGTAAAACGAGTAACAAGTCGAGTCGCTAATTTTTTTTAATACTTTGTCACTTGTTTTGTATTTGCAAGTAATAAAAATTAGTGACTTAATACTTGTCTTGTCAACGACGAGTACTTGAAAAACGAGGCAAATATGGATCAATTAACGAGTATTATACGAGTAACAAGTATTGTGCCAAGCCTTAGGGGAAAATATAGAAGAAATAATGTTGACATTAGTATAGATAAAAGATCGACAATTGAAAGCTAAGATTCAGATGGTAGTGCTTTGTTGGTTGTCGAAATCATGTGGAAGGGAACAAGACTGACAGCTCGAAAAGAGTGATCGAATGATACTTTTACATGAAACTTCATTCAATTCATTTCTTATTTTGTTATATTTCTTGTTTTTGTGCTGAAATTTCTTGGTTTTGAAAATGTTTTTCATATAATGCAGCACCTTCTAAGAAAGATACATAGCTGTTTGATTTTTCTTTTCGAGGGAGCGCCACTAACTTATGATCTATTAGTTTCTTATCCAATTGAAAAAAAGCCTAAAGAAAAGAGAGTATATTTGTAAGTTGGATACAAAGTGGAAACATGTCGAAGTGTGTTCCTCTTTACAGACCCAAAACTATATTTAGTCTTGGTTGTCGGTTTATTAATGTCTTGATCTGGTTAACCTCTAAAAGTATTACCGAAAAGTGTTAATATTACTCTTAAAGTCGATTCCTCATTGATGGGTTTCAGATTATATATACATGGCTATAAACTGGAATACGAAGAATCGACTTTTATAATAATATTAACATTGACTATATCACTTACACATATATCTTATCTTTAGTGGCTTTTAGTACATCGATCAATATGTGTGAAGAATGATTCTAGTTTCACAATGTATGAACACGTCTTCTGCTCGCTAGCACGTCTTCTGATCGCTATATGGGAGACCTTGATGCATGGTTCTGGATTACGATATTCCATCTTGTAAGTGATTTACTGACATTTTTATAGATCATTTTAATTTTAAACTAGTACATAATACATATGCTACTAAAAGCCATAACTCGTAAATGAATATTAAAATGACAAAATGTTGGAGATTTAATCGAATTTTCTGTTTTCGTTTTAATAATAAACAATGCAATCGAAACCAACCTTTGAGTTGTGTGGACGAGGTAAAATCAGACGACGTGGAGCGCTGAATTATGATGGAGAAACATAAAAATGTTTGAACTTTTACCAAAAAAAAACAACATGAAATTGTTCAAGTAGTTCAAAAACATTTATTAATTGTAAATTTTATTACGCCAAATGCAAAATGACTGCCGAATAAGGGCATCTTCTCACGTGTAGAAGTCGGCCACAACCAATCCATATTCTAATAATTGATTATAGTTTTACAAACCAAATACTATAGTATTTATTCTTATTTTTAAACACATATACTTTAATCAAGAAATATAAAAACATATTCAAACAGATTTGATCAACTGATATGGTACAAACGATCTGTTAAAAACATTATATGATAGTGAAGTCTGTGATTCATGTAGATTTTGTGTGATTTTAATTATATCTCTATTCGTTTTGCCGTTATAACTATTCCTACTTGTGATGAGCAGATTACCGAGGCCAAATGGCACATGCTATGGGACATCTAGTACATGTAAATATACAAATATAACTACTCACTAGAATAGGTATGTATGCATCTTATATATATATAGTTCACTAATATATCACATGTAAAAATATAAAATAGTATGTATATATACAACAGATTCACTTGTACGTCATTTGGAATTCAATACTTACGTAAAACCATGAATTCTTCTATCTTCTGATCTCTTCATTTAACATTTTGTATTCGTTTCCTTACCACTACGTACCACGACCTGCTTTTGTATTCGTTTCCTTGCTTCCACATTTTTAAGCAAAAAGTACGAATACAAAATTACTACCTGATACTTGATTAATCCGTCGTCATTTGACTCATTTCATTTTCATGATTTCATCGTATGCATATAAGATGGCCGTATAATTGACATTTTGTGTTCTTTGTAAAAGAAAATTCGTTTGGAAAAACAGATATTCGTGAGTGGAGACTGCGGAGTATGTAGGACTAAGGTTCAAACAATATGGCGTACATATGACTGACCTATTGTTTATCTTATACGAACTATAATCACACGCTGAATCAACATGATGTGTTAGGTCACTCTTTGAAGATGCTAAATAGTGATTTATAATCAGGTTCATTAAGGAAGCCCTTTTTTCTTGACGATTTCTCAACAAATTACGTGGAATATTTGGGACTTTTGGGAGAATAGAGAGGTACAGGTACTACGGTCTAAGAAAATAGAATGATGTCACATATGAGCTGTAACTTGTGAGAAATAGTCAGCCCATACAATAAATATCTAATTCGAGTTTTAGTTTCTTGTTCAAAAATGTCGTCTTACTATTTACTTTCATAGTTTCATGAACAAAAATTTCAAATATAGACTCAATGTAACGTACTATATCGTGAGGTAACTATACGTAAAGTAGGTGATAATTTTTTTGCTAAATTTCTATGTATAGTTATTTGCCAATTTACTCACCAATTTATAAAAATTAATAAAACTTTATGATCGGAAAACATATACCTTAATATCTGGAACGCTGTGACGTCTATTTAGACCATGTTTATATCTAAGGCATGGAAATCATACAATGAGTTTATTTGAAAATGATGATTCAACGCGCGGCGATATAAATTTAAGATAAGGATATGTATTCTAGTAGTGGCACTGGGTTGTACTAAGTAATGATGTTGAATTATCATTATTGAATGTTATATACGGAAAGAAGTATGTTGCTAACAACCATAAAAAATAAGTTGCAAATTTTTAGTTTATGTATTTTCTGCGATCCACTAATTTTTTTTTTAACTTCAAATTTCATTAAAAGCATAGAATCAAGTTTCACAGAAGAACAAAGACACAGCAATAGAAGCAGAGAAGACAAAGCATAGCATCTGCAAAACATAACAGATCACATTGAAAAGGACCAAGAACATCACTTAAACGCCAACCAGGAATCTTTAGCCACACTAGAACACCAACAGGAGGTTTAGAGGAGGCGACTTTCATTGACAAAGAATTCAAACAACCACGAGGGAGGTTCCGTCGCAACGTACGACGCGACTCTGCCTTCTCGAGTTACACTTTGTGCAATGATCGATGCTCCTCTATTTTCCTCTGGTCTCACCGCTTTCATCTGAAACTCCTCGACCCCAACTAGAAGCATCTTAAGTTCCTCGCATTGGAACCTCAATGCTGGCCACATATGAGGTTTACGCACAGCCTCAAAAAGGTCCTTGAAGTCTCCTGCAAAGATGACTTTGGCCATGTGCATACTAGCCATACTCTTAACAGCCCACAAGAGCGTCACAAATCTCGCTTCGTCTAGGTTACCTATCCTCGAGAAAGCTCTTCTACTGTGAGTTTGCACCACACCTCTGTGATTGCGTAGCACCCATGCCGCTCCCACAATTCGTTGGTTCTTGTTCCATTCAAATCCCACGTTGCACATTAACCACTCTTTACCCGGAGGCGACCACCTTTTCTTTACAACTTTCCCCTTACTGGCCTTTTTAGCTGAGAGTTCCTTATCAACCTCTTGGGCTAAGAACCACTCCTCAACTTCCTCTTTAGCCTTGGCATGAATTTCCATTGGAATACACGGGGAACCTTGAAAGATAAAGCTGTTTCTGCTTTTCCAGATATACCATAGGACCCATGGCCAAGCTCGCTTATCTTCAGACTCCCCCCTCTCTAAGGACTTACTGTTCAGAAGATAACTAATGTTGCTGAACATGCTTCCATTCTGAAATTGTAAGGGAGGTTGGGGGATACCCGCGTGAGCCCATACTTGTCGTGCCACATGACATTGAAAGAGCGTATGAAGAATGGACCCTCCTTCAAAACCACAGATTTGACATCTCTCATCAATCTTCATACCTCTGCTTCTTATCAAATCTGCAACAGGCAGTGCTTCACTTAGTGATTTCCAGATGAAGGTTCTGATCTTAGGGGGCGCCAGGATTTTCCACACCTTCTCCTTTAAAGGGTTAACAGACGGGAGCTGAAGTACCTCAGGATGCAAACTCTCAATTTTGTTTCGCTGTGCAAGCCAGTACGCCGACTTCACTGTTAAATTTCCACTCTTATTATGCTTCCAAGTGAAAGAGTCACCCCTCGATAGAACCGATTGTTTAGCCATGATCAAGTTCACATCTGCAGGGACAAAGAAATCCTGAAGGGCCTGGGGGTTCCATCGTCGAGTATGCTGGTCCACCAAAGTGTCAGCTCTCAGGTCAGGAGAGAAGGTGATGTTTTTAATCCACGGAGCCCTCATACCCAAAACAGGATCCTCTACCCATTTATCCAACCAAACTCGAGTATTGCGACCATCTCTTACCTTCCAGATTAGACCCTTTTCCAATAACTCTCTTCCAAACAAGATGCTTCTCCACGCAAAGGAAGGCCTAGTCCCCAAGATCGAACTCATGAAGCCTGAGTTAGGGTGATACCTGCTCCTTAAGAATCTAGCCACAAGACTCTCAGGTTGGTTGACCATCTTCCAGGCTTGTTTAGATAGTAGCGCCTGATTTAGAAATTCCAAGTCCTTGAATCCCACACCTCCAAGAGCTTTAGGCAAAACGAGCTTATCCCAAGCGATCCAATGCGTTTTCTTCAGGAAAGACTTCGAGCTCCACCAAAAGTTGGACATTAAGCTCCCCATTGCCTTAATGAGAGTCTTTGGAAGTCTAAAACAGGACATGGCATAGACAGGGAGAGCAGAGGCTGTGGTTTTGAGCATGACCTCTTTACCTCCTTGCGAGAGGTTGCGAAGGAACCAGCTGTCTAACCTGCTGTGCACGCGGTCTTTAAGATAGGGAAGGGAGTTGACCTTTGATCCCGAAAAAACCTCTGGTAAGCCTAGGTATTTGCTCGTTCCGCCTTCATTAAAGATTCCAAGGATTTCTTGAATTGATTTCCTGACCTCACCTGGTATTAAGGACCCAAAGGATATGGATGATTTGTGAAGGTTAATGCACTGGCCCGTAGCATTTCCATAAAACTTCAGGATTTTCTGTAGATTTCTACACTGATCTTCTTTAGCTTGACATAGAAACAGACTGTCATCAGCAAAGAATAAATGATGAATAGCAGGACCCTCGTCCGAGAAGCTCATGCCCTTGATAAGATTGTTTCTTTCTGCAACATTGAGAAGGTGAGACAGGCCCTCCGAGCAAAGGACAAAGAGGAACGGGGACAGAGGGTCTCCTTGTCTAATGCCCCTTGTCGGAGTGATGAGCCCAAATGGTTGGTCGTTGAGAAGTACCGCAAAGGAGACAAAGGTCACACACATCATGATCCATCGAACCCAGAGATCATCAAATCCTAATGCTTTGAGCAAAGCTCTCAGATAGTCCCACTCGACCCTGTCATACGCTTTGGACATATCGGTTTTGATCGCAATAAAATCCTCAGCGACTGCAGGTAGAGTTTTGAGCGCGTGAACTGCTTCATGAGCTATCAAGATGTTATCTTGAATCAATCTTTCACTAACAAACGCCGACTGGTTCACCGAAACTATCTCACTCAAGAACGGTTGGAGTCTTCTCACTAGAATCTTAGAAACCGTCTTGTAGAGAACCGAGCAGAGGCTAATCGGTCTAAGATCTGACATTTCTTCTAGGTTAGATACCTTGGGGATCAAGCATAGGTAAGTGAAGTTCCAATCATGGGGGAGACAGCCTTTAGTAAACACCTCTTGTATCTCCAACGTTACCGAATCACCAACAACATGCCAAAACTTCTGGAAGAATAAGGCCGTCATGCCATCGGGACCTGGGGCACTGGCAGGGTTTATAGAGAAGATTGCCTCTCGCACCTCTTGCTTTGAAATACTGCTTGTTAAGCTCATGTTCATGTTGGCAGTGACTCGAGGGGGCATGCTTTGAAAGACCGGATCGTAGGAGATAGGGTCAGACAATGTAAAGAGAGCAGAGAAATAATCAATGGCTACTTCTGCTTTAGCAGCATCAGACCACTGCCCATTGCCATTTTTATCTTTAAGCTTGAGAAGATGATTTCTTGCTCTGTTGGCTTTTACTGCATTATGAAAGAATTTGGAGTTTCTGTCACCAAGCTTAAGCTATTTTTCTCTACTTTTCTGCCTCCAAAACATTTCTTCTTCTCTATAAGCTTGCATGAGTTCCTTTTTCAGGTTGTTTATCACAAACCAGCAAGAATAAGGTTTTGATTAGAACCACTCCAATCTCTCCTGCAGCAAATTGATCTTGTCTTTGGCATTGAATCATCTTTTGCGTTTCCAAGCGCTCATAACAGCTCTGCACCTCCTTATTTTGAATGTAATTGGAACATTTGTAGAACTTGATTTCCAGGATACTTCCACCTCTCTCATAGCATCACGGTGGTGCAGCAGCCTCTTATCAAACCTAAACTGACTTCGATGTGAATCAGGGTTAGCTCAAAGGTTAATCCAGACAGGTCTGTGATTCGAGCCTCGCTTTTCCAGGAAGGATTGATTGGAAGCAGGAAACAATCGGAACCATTCTTTGTTTCCAAAACACCTATCCAAGCGACATTGGATGAATTTCTTCCATCGCTTTCCGCTCCATGTGAAAACGTTACCTTTACTGCTTAATTCCTCCATCTCACACAATCTAAGCATCTCGACAAAAGGAACAAAGGAGATCTCAGGTCTTCTAGGCCCTCCTAGCTTTTCTTCATTATTCATAATCTCGTTAAAATCTCCAACAATACTCCATGGTGCTTTTCTACAGACTCCAATGGAACTCAGACGATCCCATACTACACTCTTCCCATCATGAGAAAGTTCTCCATACACACAGGACAAGAAGAAAGACAGACCACTAAAAAGAACAGAACAATCAATAACATTCTTATCCGAGCTTAGAATCTTCAAAGACACATTTTTCTTCCACAAAATCGCCAGACCACCACTGTACCCAACTGGATTAACAGTATGGACCTGGTCGTAACCTAACCAGACCTGTAGGTCTACTAAAATATTCCGACATTTTTTAGTTTCCATCAAAAACAAAACCTCCGGGAAAAGGTGTTGACGCATTTTCCGCAGTCTCTGAATCGTCAAGCCTTGAGGCCGCCCCAAGCCTTGACAATTCCAACTCAGGAAGCTCATTGGGGCTTGGGCAATCCCTCATTTGGGATCACCTGAGGGCATGTCGCCTTGTTGTTTTCTGGTGGTTCCATCTCTTCCGATGAACATTTTCTTTTCTTGCTTCCAAAAGTCTGCTTCCCATCTCTGCTTACCATAGGAGCATGTTCTTTCATTTCTGCTTCTCTTTTTCTCTGCATTCTAACTCCTTTGGGGGGTCTCTTACGTGCAGCAGATCTCCTCTTAACTATCCCGGAAGAAGCAGGAGCAGAGTTATCTGTCCTGAACACCGTAGAAAAGTCAGAGGAGGGCTGGCGATATCCTGATGAACTTCCGTCTTCATCCAGCTGAAGATGAGGCAGAGGGGCCGACTTGTAGGAGGAGGCAGACATAGCTTTGAAGGAATCCGCCATAAGCTTAGGAGGCGTGCTATGAATCGATAGAGCTGACGACTCCCCATCTTCTCACTGTAGTCAAAAATCATTCCCTTCCCCTTGTTGAGATCATACGTGATCACCGGAGGAGGCTCCAATCTTAACGCTGATCTCTTTAGAATCGGGTCCTTCTCTACAAAAGCCACTAACTTTTGAACTTTGTCAATCTTGACAGAGTGACTTTCTCCAGTGTCTGCTAACAAATACCTTCTCATTTCTTCTAAGACTTCTTCTGCAATTTTTCTTCGACCAGTGGCAGGTTCCACCTCTACTTGAGATTCTTTAAGTACTCCATGTAGTACATCATCTTCCTTCAGAACCAACGACTTCTCTACTCTGGTTTCTGCGTACTTTTCTCTTCTCGCTCTAGACTCTTCCTGTCTCTGGCGAATCACCAAGGGGCAGTAGTCTTTCTCATGGTTGAGTCTTTGGCAGGTAAAGCATCTCTTTTGAACTTTTTCATAGTGAAAGCGTATCACATGGGGAGTTCCTTTGATTGTGATAACCTTTGATGCCTTGAGAGAGTTCGCGACGTTGAACTTGATCAGAGCCCTAATGAAGTCTTGAGTTATCGGTTTAGTAGGGTCGAAAGCAACCATCTATGTTTTTCCAACTAGGTCACCTAAGGTCGTTAGAGCCGCTGTGGTGTAGCAGTTAACTGGTATCTGGCCGATCTGCACCCATATGGGGACATACTGCAGGTAGTCTTCCGGGGGGTTTTCAACCCAACGCTCGAGCACAATGACCCATTCCTCATGAGTTTGGACTCCTCTCTCCAGTACATCAATTAAGTCATGTTCATCATTAAAGATAAACTGGAATCTTTCTTGGAACAGAGCAATACCTCGGCATCTTCCAACTTTCTGCCATTTCCTAGACATCTTCATAATCAAACTCGGCATCTTTTGACTACGTGGGTTCAGCAGCCTATCCATAAGGCTTAGTTTATTCTCCTCTGCTGAGCTAAACTCCGGTAGGTCCGACATTTCGAAAGGGGTGTCTTCTTCGTCAAGCGACAAGGCCATAAGCGCATTGTCCATCGGTAACGACATAGTTCACCGGTAGCAAAAGTACACTTCAGAACCCAAGAAGGGTTGACAAATAGCCTCTAAAATGTGTTTAGAAAGTAAATCTCGTTTATTGAAGTAACTCTCTGAAAAGTACACTGAATAATAGACTTAAGCCCACTAAGGGGTAACTTTTTGAGAGAAAAGTCTCTCTCTACTTTCTCACTCTACTCTTCACGTCAAGCTATGTCGTTTATTATAGCTACTTATTAAACAATTAGCATAATTTTATGACATTTTAATTTTAAATAGCGTAAGATTAAATAATCCCCTCCAACCACTCGATTGTTGCAGTCAGACCGATATCTTTGACTTGCTATCAACAAATTGAGTAAAAAATTGACTAACACTAAGGTCCACGAGGAAATTAATTCTCTTATGATATAATTTAATTTAATTGTCAATATTACATGTTGTAAGCGAAAACTAGCTTGCCAAAAATGCTACCAAACAAATTTTAATTCTGCAAGATATCACCGTTTTTTTAAAACAAAATTTGGGAGGGGGAAATAGAGTCAGCTGGTCAATATAAACGATGAGTTTGGTCAGTGTTGTTCACACTTGAATTTGCAAGCTAGTCTAGCGGTAATTGCACATGTGCATACATAATATAAACCATAATCATATAGAATTACTCAAATAATGGTCGAGTTGTTCATATTGCACTGTGTTTTTATTCTTTATTAACTCAAAAACGAATACAAGTTATACTAGTAATTTAAATTTACTAAACACACTTATGTTTGGATTTATTTAGTTATAGCATTTTACCATTTATACAACAAGAATGACCACCATTATAGACTTTGTTTAACAAGCATTAATTTGTTATTACAACTACAAAAGTTACTATAAGTCAATACGAAAAGCTCTTAGTTTCGCTTATTCAATGTAGCAAAAAGCTACCCCACTCGTTACATTGTTTTTTTGATTATTTTTTTTTTGATAATTCAGACTTCCCCGCTTCGCGGGTCATTGCCTGGGCCCGGTTAGGCAGCGATCCACTTCACCCGGGAGGGCTTAACCTGGGCTGAGGACAAGGCCCAACACCCAGTACCACTTTGGTGACACGGAAGAATAGTTCCCCCCGCCTGGCGTCGAACCCGGGGCATGACAATTGGCCCCAAAAGTTCTTACCAAGTGGGCTATCTCATCCGGTCATTGTTTAGTGAACAAACTATATATATATAAGTGATGTCATTCACTCATCGACCTACAGTAACACAAGGTCAATGGATATGACTTAAATTGTATTAAATTGCAACATACAATTTTTAAAGATAATTTTGTCAATAATCTAAAGAATTAGACATGAATTATAACGTACGTATAATCGTATACTAACTAGTTGACTAATTACTCAACTAGTTAAGCTTCTACTATTTGACGATACTCATTTGCATTTTACTAATTGAATTTACACCACCGTGCCGACTCCATATGTATTCAAAATATCAGTTGAATAATGCAACACACACTTGCTTAAAATTTGTCTAAATAAAATAGTAATATATAAAATAGTAATACATTTGCCATCCCCAACAAAATGAACATTTAAAAATTATATTACAAATAAATAAAGGAAAAATAAAGAAACAAAT
>OVBX01003876.1:0-10437 GCA_900406325.1 Erucastrum elatum | reverse complement strand
CCGAATGTACTAAACCAATGGTTAACTATAATCTAATACCCCCCTCTCAAGATAGAAGTCATAGACTATGAATTCCAATCTTGCTAACTAAACTCTTGAACATGCCCGGTTGAACTGGTTTTGTGAATATATCAGCAAGCTGTAGCTAAGACCGGACGTGTAGAGTCTTCATGAAACCTCTCTGTAACCGCTCTCGAACAATGTGGCAATCAATTTCCACATGCTTGGTATGCTCATGTAAACAGGATTGGAGGCAATGTGTAAGGCAGACTGATTATCACAGAAGAGTGTTGCTGGACAACTAGGAGAACAATGCATCTCACCCAATAAAGCAATCAGCCAAATGAGTTCACATGTAGCATCAGCCATCGCTCTGTACTCTGCTTCAGAGCTGCTCCGAAAGACAGTATGTTGCTTCTTAGCTCGCCATGACACCAAAGAATCACCCAAGAACACACAATAACATGTAACAGATTGTCTGGAATCTGGACATGAAGCCCAATCAGCATCAGAATAAGCAGTGAGCTTGATATCAGACGTCACAGAGTAGAAGAGGCCTTGAGCTGGATCATTCTTCAGATAACGAAGAACTCTATGTGCAGCTTGAAGATGATCCGAAGTTGGTGCTGACATGAATTGGCTGAGCTTGTGAACGGCATAGGTAATGTCAGGTCGTGTATGAGTCAAGTATAGCAAACGACCCACAAGACTTTCGGTAAACAGAAGCATCAGATAGAAGCTCTCCAGTAGTGGCAGATAGCTTCAGATTGGGTTCCATTGGAACATAGACAGGTTTACAGGCAAGCATTCCAGCTTCTTCTAACAGCTCCAAGCAATACTTCCGTTGGTTAAGAGAAATTCCAGAAGCATTACGTGCAATCTCAAAGCCCAAAAAGTACTTAGCTTGGCCAAGATCCCGTAGCTTGAAAGCAGATGTCAAGACGTTCATAAACGTAGTAGTTGCTTCATCACTGTTGGAGACTATTAGAATGTCGTCGACGTAAACCAGAACAGCTTGAAATACCTTAGATGTATGCTTGATGAACAACGAATGATCAGAATGGGTTTGCACAAAACCATCACCCAAGATCACACTAGAAAGTTTGTGGTTCCATTGTCTTGACGCTTGCTTCAAACCATATAGAGATTTGTGTAAGCGACAGACAGAGTTAGGAGGAACCACCATATAGAGATTTGTGTAAGCGACAGACAGAGTTAGGAGGAACCTTCTTTCCAGTGAGCTCTTCATATCCCTCAGGCAAACGCATGTCTATCTCTTCATCCAAGTCTCCATTGAGAAATGTGTTGCTAATATCCAGTTGACGAATGGACCATCCTTTCGCTGCTGCTAAAGCCAAGAGAAGACGGAATGTTTCAAGTTTCGCAACCGGGGAGAATGTATCAAGATAATCCAGACCTTCTAACTGCATATATCCCTTTGCAACGAGACGAGACTTCGGTCGTTCAACAGTACCGTCATGGTTATACTTGTAGGTGTTAACCCACTTGCAACCAACTGGGTGTTTACCTGGAGGTAGCTCACAAACAGACCAAGTGCCAGTGTCTTCCAAAGAAGTCATTTCAGACTTCATCGCATTTCAAAATTCTTCAGATAGAACAGCCTCTTTATAGGTTTTAGGGGGTTTAGTTGTAGTTATAGAAAGAAGAAAATGATGTTATGGTTCATCAAATTTATCATATGACAGAAAATTTGAAATTGGATAAGACGTGGTATGAGTTGGATGCACTTGAACCTTGTCATTTTTGTGTAAAAGATAGCAATGATATTGATCTAGATATGCTGGAGTTTTTACTTGACGACGAGTTCTAGTTTCTGCTCTTTGTTCATTTCTAGTGGTAGATGGTATGGCGGAAGAAGAATGAACAGAATTCGAAACCGAAGAAGGAACATAAGGCATAGAAGAAGGAATAAAAGAAATATCAATTGCAGGATCAGGAAACATAGAATAATCTACATCAGAATCAAGATCAAAAGATGCAGGAAACATAAAATCATTTATATCAGACAGTGGTAAAACATCATGACTAAAGATATCAAGATTATCAGAAGAACTCGAGGTTATGCGAAATGGGAAAATATTTTCATGAAAAATGACATTTCTAGTTATAAAAACCGAATGAGAAGTAAGATTTAAAACATTGCAACCCTTATATCCTTGAGGATATCCAAGAAAAACACACGGATCAGCACGAGGTGTGAACTTATTTCTATCTTTATCAAGTGTGGATGAGTAACATAAGCAACCAAACACCTTTAGATGATCATACAATGGTAATCGTTAATTCACAAGTGCAAAAGGTGATTTATCATCCAGAAGAGGAGAAGGGGTTCTGTTAATCAAGTACACAGCTGTTTGCACACAATCTCCCCAGTATATCAAAGGATATTTGGATTGGAAAAGCAAAGCCCGAGCCACGTTGAGAATATGTTGATGTTTGCGTTCAACTACTGAGTTTTGTTGGGGTGTGTATGGGCAAGAAAAGTAATGCATAATTCCTTTTTCAGGTAATAAGACAGGAAAAGCAAGCTCATGTGTATTATCAGAACGGATTGCTTTCAATTTAGAGTTGTATTGAGTTTGAATAAAAGCAAGAAATTCTGGAAAAACAGTTGAGACAGAACCTTTATCCTTTAAAAGATATAACCAAGTTGCACGAGTACAATCATCCACCAATGTTAAGAAATATCGAAAACTATCATGTGTAGTAGTAGAGAAAGGCCCCCATATATCTATATGAACAAGATCAAATAGCAATTTTGAACGATTTTGAGAAGAAGGAAAAGACAGACGCTTTTGTTTAGCTAGAGGAAAAACATGACAAACGCTACTATGATCAATCTTGGAAGAAGAAATCTTCAAAAGTTTAGCAAGAGCTTGGATTTTATTTTGAGAAGGATGACCGAGACGGTTGTGCCAAACACCAGCAGAGACTTGAAGCAAAGATTAATCCAAAGAAGATGAGGCAGACACACACAAAGAATGAGTAGAAGAAGAAGTGAGAGCTGGAGACTCCAGAACATACAAATTGTTCAAAAGGTTACCCTTCCCAATCGTGCAGTCCAGAGTATGCTCCTGGAGAAGAAATGGAAGATTAGGAAAGATATAGCAAGAATGAGAAGAAAACAGAACAGCAATATTACTGTTGCGAGTTAGAGCACTAATACTCAAAAGATTGAATTTGAAGTGAGGAATGTATAGAAAGAACATCAAACAGAGTCAATTGATCAGACAAGACTATAGAGCCAGAGATCGTGACAGGTATACGTGAACCATCAGGGAGAGTGACCGTGGTGCGACTAATTGTTCTAGTGGAATGAAATACATCTAAATTTGAACTAACGTGACAACTAGCACCAGTTTCTATAATCCATGCATCTCTATAAAAGTTAAGGCCATGTTCTGTTCCAGCAGAAATAAAATGTGAATTAAGGTAATGAGTGGTACCTGATGATGGATGAGTTAAAGGTAAATGTGGTGTGATGTGAGGCTGTGGCTTAGGTGTAGAGACTGTTCCATCAGAGAGATGAATAGTGCTAGCTGAAGCCTGAGAAATGTTGTCATGGATACTCGTTGGATGAGCACCTAAGACACTTAGAAGACGACTGACTTGATCTGTCGTGACTGTCCCCATATGCACACCCTAATGATTCAAGAGATCAATCCCACCAGTATTCTTGACGATCATGTTGGCGACATTATCCTGACGTGAGCTAGAAGAAGAACCCTTCACAGTTGCAGAGGAAGACGGAGCAGGGGGTCTAGAAGATCCTGAAGTATTGCGATAGCCCTGTGGATAGCCATGAAGTTTGTAGCATATGTTAACAGTATGCCCTGCAATCCCACAGTGAGAGCATATCGGTCGCTGCTTGTGCTTGTTGTAACCAGCATTGTATGCAGCTACCAATTCATCACCAGATGACGCCTGAGATAGCTGACAAGCCACACCACTAGTGCTCTTCATAAACCTCTGTAGTTCCTCTTGAGAGACAAGGTTGAAAACACGCGACATATTGGGTTTAGGATCCATCATCAGAATCTGACCACGCGTAGCAGTGAATGTATCATTCAAACCAGTGAGAAACTTCAGGATTCGATCTTGCTCTTCCCCCTGAGCGATCCTCTTCATACTAGAGCAATCAAAACGTCCACAACAACAAGTATAAGGACTCTCATGATTCTTCAACTCTTCCCACAACTGCTTCAAACGAGTGTAGTATTCACTCACAGTCTGAGAGCCTTGTACTTCAGTAAAAATGCGTTGCTTGATCTCAGATGTTCTTGGTCCATCACGCTGCTTGAACTGATAATATATCTAACCACATCTGACGAGCTGTAGTGAGGTACATTATACTCTTGGCAATAGATTTTTCAACAACATTCACAATCCATGTACAGACGATATTGTTACATCTTGACCAAGAAGCATAATCCGGATGAGTAGAGGGTAATTCCAGAAAGGTACCGTCAACGAACACAGCTTTGTTTCGAGCTCCTAATGCCATGAGCATCGATCGTCGCCAAGTGTTGAAATTCCCCAAACCAGCAAGCTTCTCGGAAACAATGGAGATTCCAGCATGATCAGCAGAGTGCACATACAACGGATTTGATTTCGGATCAAGAAGAGACGCAGAGGTAGGCGGAGCTGGGGGATCTTCACCGAAGGAAGAAAACGTTGAGGTATGAGTCACCATGAGAGAGACGAGGAAGAAGTAACAAGAAATCGATTGCGCGAGAAAAGAAAACGCAAATCAGAGGTCAATAAGACGAAAAGAATCAGAAGAGCGATTGTCACCGAAACAAACTGATAAATCACAAAGAGATTCAAAAAACACAGCTAAAAAAAAAGATCGATCAAGCTCCGAATCGAAAGACTCATGAAGAGCGAAGCTGAATTGAAGAAAATGAGCTGAATTTTCTGAGAAAATGAAGCGAGAAAGTGAATGATTAGGTTTCTGATACCATATTAGAACTCAAGCCATAGATTCAACAAGAGCTCATCGAGAGAGTTTGTTATAGTGAAAAGAATGAATGAATTGATTAACTTGTGTTTACAATGTACAAAATGAGATACATATATATATATATATATATATATATATATATATATATATATATATATATATATATATATATATATATATATATATATATATATATATATATATATATATATATATATATATATATATATATATATATATATATATATATATATATATATATATATATATATATATATATATATATATATATATATATATATATCCAGTTTAGTGAAAGGAAGCTAAACCGAATGTACTAAACCAATGGTTAACTATAATCTAATATTCTCAAGTCTTAAATCTCCAGTCGCTACACATCAATTCTATTGTTGAAAAAGCAACTACAATATTTCGACAAAACATAGATTTCACTCTTGTTCACATCAGTGATCTTGTAAACTGACATTCATCAATATAATCCATTATCGTTAAATCTGGTTATATCATTGTTGTTTTTAAAGAGTTCGTGTCTTTTTCTAATTTACAAGTATTGACACTCTCAAATATTCATCAATCTATTATATATCTTAACTCGAAACTGTTTATATCATTGTTGTTTTAAGGAGTTTGTGTGCTATTTTTTTCCTATTTACAAATACCAGCAACCTCAATATATACTTGATTTCAAAATTCAGTAAATGAGACTACGGCTTCTGGCTTAGAGTTGCATGTGAATCAAATTTAAATCCGGATACATAAAAAACTTCCAAGTTTTTTTTGAATGATTACGTGCGCGCAACTTATATAAGATTCATTATTAGTTCGTTTCGCATACTATGAAAAAAAAATAGAGAAAATGACGGAGCTTTAGTTACAAAGTCACACGGTGACTCCAGCACGTTATCTAAAATGTCAAATGTTTCGGTGTCGAATCCTACATGTTTGAAAATAGGAAAAATATTAATGTCCTTCGAAAATCTTGTATATACTATGTTTTCTAATCCATATGATACCCGCGAAGTTTCAAAAAGAAAAAAAAAAGATACATTCGAGAGTTGACTCGACTTTGTTGGCTTCTAGTAAAGCCGTGAATAGTTTCTCCTCCTACAATATTCAAAATATTTTGATATTCTTGTAAGTCAGTTCTTCAAACTAAGCTTAAGAAATAATTAAATTGGTCTGCTTAATAAGTAATTTGTTATTGATGATCGACATTTGTCGTTTAGTACAGATAACATTTCTCCACAAAGCTACGCTAATTGTCACCATTAAATTAAAACTAATAGTACAGTGAATATAAGTTATACTCACCACAGCGATGCTTACATTCAAAGAATATATTATAGGAAGGTACTATGTAGTGATGTTCCAGGTCGATTTGGATGTCAATAGCAATTACAGAGTCAATCATTCAAATATAACAATTTCGTTGACCATTCTGATTGGCGATGATCGTTGATAAGAGTTTTTTTTTTGTGTGCAAAATCGTTGATAAGAGTTTATTTCATTCATTTCTTCCCGTGTTACTATAGAGTTTCTCAAAAACTGTAAATTCTGAAAAACAGTTTGGACTTCTTTTCTTCGATGTTAGGTCAAAAACATTTTGGACTTTAACCAAAAATACAAAAGCTTGGTGACCTCAAAATATAAATTCAGCACACCTATTCTCTCATATGATGTTCCTGTCAATCTCTTTAAAAATATCTCGGAACAATTTTGAAGGAAGTCAGATTTTTGTGTGAACAAAATAATATATCGTGATGTCATTAATGTCAGAGCAGCGAATATTGGGTTTTAAATACTAAAAGAATATAAATCCATGAGGTGTTTATGAAATAGTATTAAAAATTATACAGAAAGCAAAGCTGATAACGTAGAATTAAAGTATGGACAAATCTATGAAGCTAAAGAAAAAAAAAAGTATGGACAAATCTAAATGATAAAGACAAAGCTAGAAGCTGTTTATCATAAAATGGTATCTTAGAGAGAAAATTAGAAGCTAGAGAATTTTTTCTTTATGCGAAGTTTCTTTTTTCTTGTGGAAAGTTAACCGTGTAGATATCATTGTATGTACTTAACACAAGTGAAATAGAAATTTAGAAAAAGAAGCTTTAGGTTTATTGTAAGAAAGCAAAACAGCTAAGAATGTTAGTTTAAAAAAAAAAACAGCTAAGAATGTTTCACTGGGATGTTTTTTAATATGACTTCTGCAGGTTAGTTTTTGCACTTTCAATTAATGCTTAAGGTTAACTAGTTTTCTATAAATAAGAAAGTTAAAAGAGCAAAAGAAAAATGCTGAGTTCTCGTGTTCACCGCTATATGAACTGTGAATGATCTGTGAATGCAACGGATAAATACATGTTGAACATGTTCCATGCCATGTAATTCATAAATGCTCACATGCGTAGTTCTGATTAAGGTGCTTCCACAAATCGCATGATTAGTTCTGATCTTTTTTTCAGTTCCAATTAGTTATGATTTCAACCCCCAAAATTCCGAAATATAATGGCAGTGGCTTAATACTTTTAGCAATGATCAATGATCACGACCAAATATTTTTTCTCGTGAACAATTTCTTCATTGCTAGAAATGTTTTATACAGAACTAAATTCTACTAGAAATATCACCAATGATCGTTTCGAGCCATCGCAGCTAAGGCTAGACATTTTATTTGTTAAATTTGATTCAGTTTGTTATTCATTTTGATTCGATCTGAAATTTATGGATATTCGTAAACTTTCGAAATGAAAAAAATACTAAAATTCAATATCCGTTAAAGTTGAAACAAATCATAAATATTAAAATTTTGGGAAAACGAATATCCGATGATTCGTCAGATATACATGTATATCTTGATTATATTTAAAGTTCTAAATGTATAAAATTAAATATTTGTTATTCTGACATATAATTTGCTTCTATTCACATTATTATTTATATTAAAGTATTACATAAAACAAAGAGAAAAAAATTATGACAATTGTTAACTAAGTTACAAAAATTCCAAAATATCTAAATTTTCTATTTCTTTTAATTTTTATCTTATATATCATGCAAAAATAATTTACAAAAACAAATTTGTATCGGATTATTAATCAAAACAGATGAGATATCCGTAAATATTTGTAAATATTTGCAAATATCTAATTATTTTTCAAATATCGGTTTTTTCAAATATACATATTTTTCTGAAATAAAATAAAATCGAAACGTTATATATTTGTAACATACGAATCAAATTACAAATAAACTGGATATCTGATCAATCAAATCAACACTAAACAACGAATGAGAAAGAAAAGTCAATGGAAGAAACCACTTGACCGAAGAGCAAGAACGTGACAATATAGGAAATGATAGAATAGTTTAATGGACATAATTAATAGTGAACCAGACCTTCATTATCTTTTTCTTTTCGTTGACTCGTCATTTTCTCTTAAAGTCGTCCTCCGTTTCATAGGATATTTCTACGAACTCTCCTCGTTCATATATTAAACACTAAAACCAGTAAACTAATTGAATAGATGGAGTAAAAAAAATTGTTAAACCAAATACAGAAAATTAAAGGGAATAATCAAATAATAAAAATATACACTAAGTACCCAAAATCACCTCCTCTCTCCCAAAATCACCTTCTCTTCCTATTTCTCTTTTACCCTTTTTTTTGTCAACCTCTTTTACCATTTTTCTAAAAATCTTTTTTTTTTAAAAAAAAATTGGGTTTTATTTAGCAAAAAAAAATCCAAAATTAAAAGGTGGAATTTTCCTCTTTCATGCAAGTCCTGATTGAAAAACAAATCGTCCTTTTAATGCAAAGATTTTGTCAGCTAAATTTGAAATCAGAGCAAGGTTATATTAGGTTAGAGCAGAAACAACACTATCTTAGGTTTTGAGTTTTACTCACAAGTTAGAATTTATGCTGATAATGTGTTATAAGTTAGAAAAAAAGAATGAATTGATGTATATTATTCTATGAATAAATAGTCAATTTTTAGCCATGGTTCATTTTGGTTAATATTCTGGTGATGGATATGATGACAACTTTTTATTTCATTTTTATGATCACCAGCATGATTTTCCTTTTTAAAGTTGATTTTATTTTTAGCCAAAATCCTAATAAGCCGGGTTGGTACCATTTAAAGCGGGCTTGTAGAATCTAAAACCAGCATGATTCTATTATTCAGTAACTTTTGTTTTATTTTTTTCTTTGAATTAGAAACATAATAAATGAATGGTCAACTATATAAGCTAGCTTTTTTTTTAAACAACAGCTTGCTTGTTTTTTAACAGCACCTAGCTTGTTTTTATATAAAAGTTATTTTGAAGTTTATATTTATGCATTTGATTTCACAATATAAACGGTAGATAGTATAATATCAAAGGAGAAAGATAGAAGATGTGTACCTCTCAAATCACAATCAAATAAAACACTTGTGTATTTTTCCACGAGCAATAAATATATGGTTTGTTCCGATGACTTGGAAGTCTGAACAGAAATTATAAAATTTCCATGTATGACTAAAAGCAAGATTTACGTAACGTCAGTCCAAATGACCCATCAAACTTTAAATTAATGCAAACAACAGGTTTCTTAGAAAATAATAATAATAACCGTCTAAAAATCGCGCAGAATATCATTGTTTAAAGACATTGCCGAACGCAGTTTCTCGCGGTTCTGTTACACGGAAAAGCGACGACTTCCAATGAAATTAACTACGCCTCTATCTAGTAATATAACAGTGAACCAATTGTAGCAAAATATTCCTCATTCATTTTTGGCGTATAGTTTGATTCTTATTTTCTTTTCACAGATATTATACTATATACTGTTTATTTTAACAAAAAAAATATTGTTTATATATCGTGTAGACGACAATTAAGACGACTTGGTTGATGTGTGAACAAATAGAACGGTGTTCTTCTCCCATTTCAGTTTTAGTCAATAAAGGATAGCTTATAAAGCAAAAACATACTATAGCTTATACAGAGCCGGGTCAATCAATTACATCACCAATTCACCATTCACGTATTACGTGACAAATTTTTTTTTAAACATGGCTGGCAATTTTAAATATTACATATAAAAATATTATGAAACTTCACTTAATATAGTATCAAATTCATACACAGCTAATTTAGCTGATTTACACAAATTATCGATGAAGTTTGAACTTATAAAATACTAACCTGGGTATAATATCAATACTATTAAAACATAAGCAATTTTTATCTACTTGNGTCTACCTAGGACCATTTCATTTAATTAACTTTCATATTATTTATACTTATATCTAATTTAATTAATATTAAATATACGTTATGCCTAAAATTAAGGAGCTAACTAACTAATCCATTATTTTTTAAACTAATAAATTTAAATTATATTAAAACGAAATTTAATAATAATTTAATAATATTTTAGTTATTAATGC
>OVBX01003873.1:0-15777 GCA_900406325.1 Erucastrum elatum | reverse complement strand
AATATATTAAATGCGAAATTAAGTTAAATTGATTTAGGAAACTGTTTAATAAATAGAAAAATATAATAATTCCTTAAATATAGGTTTATTTAATGGTTCATTTAATTACTTTAGTAGCATGCCATTGTAAATAATACTGAAAATTAATGGTTAATTTATAANAAAAAAAAAAAAAAAATTTCCCCCCACCCAAAATATATAAAAGTAAAATAATCGTTTGCCGTTTGTTTCCTCACACCCTTCACTCTTTTCTCGTCTAAATTATAAAAACGACAGCATGTTTAACCAATTTTTTTTAAAAAAAAAAAAAAATACAAATCTGACGTGTTTGATGATAACGCGGGATCGTTTATCAAAAAACGCAAACGCACCTAGATCTCTTCTTCTTCCTTCTCCCCCTCTGCAACAAAGTCAACACCCTTTGGTTTTCTCTCCCTCTCGTCGCCATGAAAAGAAAAAGAGAGCTTGCAAACGGCAGAGACGTAGTCAAAACCACCGACGCAATCATCCAAACAACAGCATCGTCATCAATTACTGTTTCAAAACAGAATATCCCAGCTGACAACTCAGATCTATTTCCGACCGATCTCCTAATGGAGATACTCAAAAGGTTCCCGGTAAAAACCCTAGCGAGGCTAATGTGCGTATCAAAGCTATGGGCATCAACCATCCGCCGCCAAGAATTCAAGAAGCTTTGGTCTTCACACAAACAACGTAGCAGTACTCTCATATTCGCCTTCAAACGTGACAAAGGCTACGGCCAAGACTGTTTCTTCTTCTCTTCGCTTCAAACCAAGAACCAAGGTCAACCCTCTGTTACAACAGCTACTTACCTTACAAGTCACCCTGGAGACTTGTCGTATACTCCATCTGTCCACGGTTTGATCTGCTACGGACCACCTTCTAATATCACTGTATACAACGCTACCACGAGACGGTCCATTACTCTCCCCAAGATCGCTTCCCAGAGGACGTGTTTGTACCACTACTTGGGTTACGATCCCATTGACTCTGTTTACAAAATGTTGTGTATGACTAAGGGAAAGCATGAGATAGCTCAAGAGCTTCACGTTATGACATTGGGAGACGAGATTTCGTGGAGGATGGTTGAAGACTGTCCTCCTCACTACTCTCCGGAGTCTCTTCATATTTGTATAGATGGGGTTTTATACTATGGAGCTAGTTTTGGGACATGTACTACTACGAGTGTCATTGGTAAGGACCGTGGTGTTTTGAGCTTTGATGTTCGGTCTGAGAAGTTTGATGTTATCAGAGTACCACAAGGAAGAGCGAGAAAGTTTACGAGCATGACGAGATACAATGGGAAGCTTGCTCTTATGTACACTGTGTATGGTAAAATCGGATTGTGGGTTTTAGAGGATGCTGCCAGACATAAATGGTCTTCTATGCTTTTTGATTTGCCTAGGTTATCTGGATATAATACAAAGTTTCAAGTGTTTTGTGCCGTTGATGACGGTGATGATGCAGGGGAGTTTGTTTTGGCACCAAGAGAATTGCATGAATCGCCGTTTTATGTTTTGTATTATGATCCCAAGAAAAAGAGGGTGAGGAAGGTGGTCATTGAAGGAATTACAGAACATGAGGAGCTTCCGCTTTGGGATAAAGATTGGAAGCGTAAGACAATGTCTCTCTTCCCTGGTCAGGTTGAGAATCTCATGTTTCTGTAAGAGTGTTTTGCAAACGAATCTTCTTGCAAGGGTTTCATGATAAGTAACCTCCACTGTTATACTTTGTTTTATTAACTTGTATTTGAGTTTCATCCATCCTGTTACATGTTTTATAATCAGTTTGTTGTTATATGTTTAGCTTTGGTTTTATCTCTGGATTTTAGAGTTCATGTACTCATGGTCTTACATCGGTTAGATTTTGTTCAAATCAGTTGAGAATTCCCAGGTAAGGTTATGGACAAATAATATAACGAGACGTGGATTTTGTGAGCGATGTCGCTGATATGACCTTTTCAGACAGAACACACTTTTATGATCTTTTCAGGCAGAACACAATTTTATGACATGATAAAATTATTAAGATCTAATACGACAAATATTATTAATCCATAAAGTAATTAATTACTTACCATATAAGTAGTACATTATTATTTCTGGGCTATGACCCAAACAAAACACTATATAGTCCATTTCTCTGGACTTGTAATTTCTATTCTCTCACACTAGACTGCCTCCACAGTTGTCTTCACTTGTAAAAAAATCCTAACTTAGTGATCCATGTCTTCTTCTCTCTAAAGTTGATGTAACCTTGTTAAGTGCAAGCCTGAGAAAGCTAAGCCTCCACTGCACAGGCTGTAGAGGTTCTGTGAATCCAAAGAGTGTTTCCTTTGATACTCCGAGACTGGTTTCCTTAGACTACTCTGACTTAGTTGCGGAGGACTATCCGTTAGTTAATGTGGGAGAGTTATTGGAGGCTCGAATCAACCTTGTAGTAACTGATGATCAGATCATGCTATTAAGAGAGCCAAACAGTAATCTCTTAGGCAAACAGATCATGCTCATGAGCGGCATACAAAATGTTCAGAGACTTAACTTACCATCTGATACTCTCGAGGTTAGTAGTTACTTTTATATAATGTTCTTAATCCTGGTCTATGTTGTGAAACATTAATCTTGTTGTTTTTTTTTGTTTTCAGGTGCTTTCTCTATGCACTGAATCGATACCAGTGTTCAACAAGCTCAGATTCTTAGGTGTTTGGAGTGAGCAGGGTCGAGGGTGGCAAGCTATGCCTGCTCTTCTAAGGAACTGTCCACATTTAGAAACTCTAATCATGGAGGTAGAGTTAAAAAACCATGAAACGGACATGTGTTTTGTTTTTTTGTTCACTTACAATAAACCTTATGTCTCTTTTGTATGCTTTTCAGGGTCTATTACACACTGTAACAGATAAATGCGGGGATGCTTGTCTCTGCATTGTTCAGGAAGACGAAGGTCGTTCACTCAAGTCTTGTCTGGTGAATAGGTTGGAGATTAAAAGGTTTCGAGGAACTATGAAAGAGATGGCCATGGTAAAGCATTTCTTGGACTACTTTCCTTGTTTGAAGAGGATGGACGTCTTTATCAAAGAGAATGATCCTACACAGCTCAGACACCCTGAGGAAATTATCAGATTGTTGTTCAAACGTTGGCGGAATTGCTGTGTCCAGCTTACATTGGTGAGAGTGATTTCTTTAGATAAGAAAGTGGACAGCACAAGGACAATATCTGAAGTACAAAACTTGTCTGCTCATGGTTATGCCAAACTTCCCTATGAATTCGACTTTGCGTTTCAGTCAGACTATATATGTTGTGGCTCCACCTATAACGGGTTTCTGCTTTTGCTGTAATCACACGTGAAGCAGTGTAGCCTCACATCTACTTTGGCCTCGAATCGCTTTTGTTTTGAGTTTTAGAAAGCTTCTCACTGCTCAAACCAATATAATCTTACTGAAAGCAAACAAAAAATGAAGGACCATATTAAGCAGAAAAGATTGCATCGTTAATAGGGTATGGAAGCTAGGGATCAGTCATGGCAAACACCAAGTTTACAGTGGCGTTGTGCGTGTTAGTTCATGTGGAACAATAAACTTTTCAAAACAAGTTTAAACGATACTAGTAACTTATGTATTTGCACAGTCCCAGAATAAAAAGTTTTCTGGCTTCCGCCCCTGATTATACATACCCTCAATAACTGTAAACTAATAGTTGTAAATTGTAAACAATAACTGTAAATTCGATAAATTACCTCTACATCAGTTCATAATCAAACTATTAGTCTACGAGTTGTTGTGTCTTTTCCTTGTCAGGAAGGAAGTGACGGAGAGAGTGTAGGCGACTGTAGCAGCGACGATACAAACTCCAACGTATGTGCAAACAGTGGTTGCACATACGTACAGATACCTGTTCACATTCATCACCAACACCATCAGTCAGCAACATTTTCTTCTATCGGTCGAATGAGGTCCGGTTAAGGGTGTTCAATTCAAATAAACTAAACCAAGAAACAGATTTAAGATGTCTCCGAGAAACCATAAATAAACTAAACGTTCAAAACCGGCCAATAGAAGATTTGGTTTTTACATTGGTTACTAGTTTTGAGAAACCATAAAACCCAAGTTGATACCTGGATCTGAACACGCCTAACAAGTTATCATAAAACATCAAGAGTATATTATCAATAATATTTTTAGACAGAATCACAAGACTTACTTGGGAGAGAAGACGCTCCACACAAAAAGGTGATTCCTCATGAGTAGCAGGACCACAGTGTATGCCGTCAAGAGTATTGAATTTATGCAGAGCGGCACGAGACAAGGGAACCCAAGCTTTAGCTTCAAGAGTTGCCCCAGATCAGTGTCGGAGTGAGCCAAGACTGAATGGTTTCTTAGCTTTCCACCAATGTACATCACCAAGGATAAAAGGAACAACAGGGGAGATGCATAGGTGATCATGAACATCAAGATTCCAGAAAGTATTGTAGAATGACTAGAGATTCCCTAATAAGAAAAGTGTTTGGTCGAATGTGTCAGTGTTTTTGGGTTTACAATATGAAAAGAAAAAGAAGAAAAGGAGGAAGCTTACAATAAAAGCACCAGCAACATCGATGGTTGCTAAAGTATTGCTGTTTCCAAGAGCAAAGTGACCTGCCATTCCCATGTAATAGAGTGCAGCAATCTACAAAAAAAAGGAAAGCTAAAACTGATGAGAGCTTTTTGCAGCATCATTTCCATACAAAGAACCAAACGAAAACCAACCTCGATCCATCCGTTGACATGCACGTCTTTAGAAGAAAGACATGAAACTGCTAAAATTTGGATGAGCAGCAAAAGTATGGATCCTGAGTTGATCGGTTGTTGTAGAAGTAGCTGTAGAAGACACCAGCATAGTACGTATGCAGAACCAATCAAATACAAGCAGTCACCTGCTACAGCTAAAAAGGACTTGTCTTTGTTTTGCATAGACCATGGTAAAACTAAAGCTCCCCCAACCGCAGATACAGAAAGAAGAAGATAGATAACTTTTGCTGTTACGGTGGCTCCGTTATCGGTTGACACTTCAAACATACCATCCTGATATATACCGGCATGCAGCAGAATCAGGAACCCACAAATTGAGAAACCAAATGCTTGGATGCGGACACTTTTTCTCTTCCACCCTGTTCGAAAGAGAGTGAATACTCCTAGACCAATAACAAGAAAGCTCGAGATTAGCTGGACCCATTTGACATAACTACCGCCAGCTTGCTCTAGCCACTTAGAAATATCAGGAAAGGAAGTCCAGTTCACGCCCCCTTGATGCCACCCTCTCAGTAGTCTACCAGATATAAGAAGCAGCAAGATTGAACCGATTTTATATTCTCCGAGTGAGTTCAGCCCTCTAGAGAAACTGAATGACTTTACTGTCTTGAAAAGTAACAGGAGATAGAACGTAGATACCATGAAATGCCATATATAGTGCTCCTCTTCCACCATTGAACTAGATCCCATACTTATAACGAGGATCAAAAGAACTGCCAAAATGAACAACCCTTCCAAATTCAACAGATAACTCAAACTGCAGATTTGATCCTTCGGACCATTGTAAACCTCTTTGAATAAGGACAGAAAGAGAGTGACACAGACGACGCAGGAAAGAAGCATGGCACTCACTCCAAGACCCAGTAAGAGAACTGGTTTCTGCAAAAAGAGAAGAGTGTAGTTAAATACTACAGAACTGGAAACTAGTGATGTTGAAAATCGTTAAGTTTTCCAATATACGTGCATACAACTCTAAGAAAAGATGTCAAACATACTTCAGTGGTTTTGCTTGCTAACCACTCACTTGCAGTTTTCAAAAAGGTGTTGTATGCATCTAAAGCTCTGTTGAAGTCTTCCACGGCACTAGACCTATTAACATGAAAGCCATCCAAGGAGTTAGTTTTTAAGGAATTCAAAGTCACGAGGAGCACCACCAGTAAAGCCATCCATACAAATTACGCACTCTGTTAACTTCTTGGACTTCCAAAGTACATGGAGGACAGCAGCGTTCCTAAATAAGCAAATAAGTTGTTTCTCTTTATCCCCAGAGCAGTCACTAATATCCGAACCAAACCCCTCACAAGTTCCTTCAAGGAAGCAATTGCAGGAGAAGCTTCCAAACAAGGAACTTGGTAACTGTGCTTGCATTAGTCTGAGTAACTGCCAGGAATTCAGTTCCAGTGCCCGTAGTTGCTCAAAATCTGAAGTGATTCCACACATTAAAAAACAGTCAAATGCGCTCCCACAGGTTCAAACTGAAAAAATCATAGAGTTCTAAGTGGTTAACCTCTTAAAGAATTAAGTGTTCCTGGGACAAGGACTCCAACATTATTCTTTGGGATCGGCACGCCAAATAGAAGAGCTAAAGTTGGCGTCAAATCTACCTACATCACACATATTCCGTTGGTTTCATATGCTTGATTAATAAACAAATCCAATAAAAGAGATAGCTTCTTGGCTAATATATAAAGTAATGAAAGATATCACAAACTTGCAAAATTGCAAATGACTATTCTACCTGGAAAGCTAAATTATTGGTTGCGCCAGCATAATCAGAAATATTGCTACTCAAGCCAATAAAGAGCATTAGGGAGTCAGTTTCTTCATATGAAGATCCTCCATGATTTCCATTCTCAGTCATGCCATGATCACTGACTACTATCTGTACATGAAACTCAAATAAGATAACTCAAACATAAGAAAGCCAAATGTACAACCAAACACAAAATGTACTCACCAAAAGGGTCCGTCCTTGATCATGGCTACGGTCCACCAAGGCTCTTAAATGCATTGTTCTAACTATATCATCCATTTCTTTAAGTTTCGAAGCCATCAAGGGACTACAATAGAGAAAAAAAGTAATAAGATCTCCGCACATACAACCTTTCTACTCACACATGGATTATGAGACTAGCAAAGACCTGTTACGGCCGCCAGTATGTCCAACATGATCCAAGCCAAGGTAATGAAGGATCTGATAAGGGGTAGATCTAGTAAGAACAAAGTAAAGTAAAACTCAAAGGATTTTCTTTGAAATCACTACATATCGCAGGAAATTGAGACGAATCAGTTGGAGTTCAAGTAACAAAACCCACATACCAAGAGATTCCAGTCATCATTGTTAAGCTCATTTGGCAAGTGGCGGGACACATTTTTGTCTACCTGTACTGTATCTTTGACCTGAAAACACACATATATAGGTCATATCACACCACCATACAGATAGGCAGATAGCAAATATTTTGTTTGACATGAATAAAAATATAAGTATCAACTCACAAAGAAACTGCTAACACCATCATGTCTCATGAATAGCCCTGGGAATAACTTGATCCATGTCTCATCCCCGAGCATCACCATTTTCCAACCAATCCTAAGAAACTGACCTGGTACATTTGGAGCACAGCTTAACTATCAAATTGCATATGGCTAGAAGCATGAAACATTAACAAAAACTCAATAGCTACCAAGAAGATTGTCATCTAAGAGGGCTTGCGTGTTAAAATTGAAAGCAACATCCAAGAAACCACCAATTGCTCCAGAAACCATTGCCTGCAAACACCAAAATTAATAACTCAAGTCTTCTTAAACCATGATCATCCACATAGCATCAAAGATACACACACACCTTCAACCTCGGCATTGTAACAGTTGGAGGAGCAGCTTTAGCATGGTAACCAATTGCATCACCATTAGCCAACAATGACTGCGTATAAGGCATAGACTCTTTCCATACTCTTAATGGAGGTTGACCATCCTTCCCTAGAACAAACTCCGCAGGAAGACCATCTATAACCTAAACCAATCATCATTCAATAACATTCTCTCACAAACTAAAGCAAAGCAAAGATCACAATCTTGACAACAAGTGCATACCATTAAAATCAGTCGATCATATCTAGAAGTGATGCTAGACAACTCCTACAATCAAACTTCAAAAATAAGCTAAACAATAGTACTCAAAAAGGAAGCTATACATTTGCGTTTGGATTCACGCAAACCTCGTAGAGCAATCTCAGTTTCTCAGGATGAATCTCCGACTCATTCGTATTTGGTGAAGAATCACACAGAGGATGACGATAACTCTCCGAGCCACTGCCATTTACAAAACAAGAAGAAAAAAGAGAGTAAGCAAATCAAATGGAGTTGATTCGTTTTCGCCGCCAAAATGTTACCTGACGCCGGAGAGAGTCGGTTTTACGGGGAAGAAACCGAAGACGAAAATCGAGAGTCCGATGATCTGAAGGAATATTCCGGCGACCGTTAAGATCGTCAGCCTCGTGCAAGTCATCTCCGTCGACATTTCGAGATCCGGCGAGAGAACTTGGAAACGAGAGGGAATGATAAGAAAGTCCAATAAGATGGGCTTTTACAAACTCGGCCCACTAAAAGGCCCAATATGATTTTGTTTTTTTTAACAAACTGTCACTGTTGTTTGATTCATGGGTACACTAGTGTCAGTGAGTACTGAGTAGGGTCTGTTGAGGACTAAAAATAGCTAAAAGGTTAGGGGCATTGTTACTCAGAGGTTGGGTAAGGTCACGAGTCTACTCACAAAAGAAAAAACTCTGACACTTTGACCACCCGTTGTGAGAACACTGTGTCACGTGCGGCTCCTACTGTTTAGCTTTCAAAATACAAATGATCTTAAACGCAGTGACCGATTGAAGCGTTTCAGTTTTTGTTACACACTAGTCTCCTGTGTGCACCACCACCATCACCTCCGAGGAGAAGGACTTAATTTCAATCTCAGCAACTTCTGTTTATTTACATATATCAAGTTTCTGTGTTCTATGAGCTTGTATGAAAGAAGTAAAAGAAAAATATGTTTTGCTTTTCTTTGGTGAAGTTTGTAAAATCTAGATTTGTGGTATATGTACAAAGACTTAAAAATTGATTTGATAATCCATGCTGTTAAAATGTACTTGTTTTTCAGTTAAATATATGTTTCGAACATCTTAAAAAAATTTCGTAGAATATTTCCAACTCAAAACTTTATTTTAAAAGGAGCAAAACTTCAAAATAATGATTTGTAAGTTGATTATTTCAACCATGAATCTTTTAAAAAAATTTTAAAATTTATTTATTTATATTAGAATCCTTAACATTAACAAAAATTACAAACAGTGATAAAATTTTACAGATACATATGGAACATACTTTTAATATATTATATAACTTACAATATTATAACATTATATAATGAAATAATATAAATTGCATATATAATAAAATAACACATGTACACACAAATTTTTAAAAATTATGTATAGATGCTGATTTTAGAGACATTTTCAAATTGGCAGAAACTGATTCATTATTTTGAGCTGAGGCATAAACTTCACACCTCGAACCGCCACTCAATCTATGGACTTGGAAGTGATAAACCTGTCTTCTATACCCAAAAGATTAAATTTTACAATTAAAATATGACAAGATCAAAATATTTTTTCAAGACAAGATTACTATAGCACGTTAGAAATCTTTGATGGATTAGTAGGTAAAAGGAATATGAGAACCAATCTCTAATCTCTTTTTCGAAAATAGAAGTCTTCACATGACAATTGGTAATACGACTTATATAGAGCCGGTCTGTGTATTTACCGGGCTAGAAGCAGAACTAAGAAAAAGTGACTTATTTAGTTTAATTATTTAAAAATAAACTATTTTACAAAATTGTTGCTGCGTAAAGTCTCGAACCTACATCTTCACGTAGCTCAAATTTCACTATTACCACTGGACCTCGTGGTTAAATACTATAAATATGTGGCCGCTAAACTTGATAATTTGATGACGGCTGGAAGCAGCCGCTTCTCCCGCTTACCTCCAAGGCCGGATATCGTGTGATTTATGGCATTTGGTCAGAGAGTTAACTATAATTTTATTGGGTACTATAGGTGCAATTTTGCTTATTTATTTGTTATGTTCATATTTTAGCAAAAATAAAAATCTGTACGGACAGTTGATCGTGTTCCAATCAGATTTCTTGTGGTGGATCATCGAGTTTGATCTGGTCCCCTTCTAAATAATTTATAGTGGTCGACACTAGACAGTGTTTATTACTCTTTTGCAAGAGGGTCCCTCTGTTCACTATTTCTTCGCATAAGGCATATTAAAACATTTTTAGTTTTAACCTCCTTCAATCTTTTTTCTTTTTTTTTTGCAACCATCCCATTTTCTTTCTTTTCTAATAAAATGATTATGGCGACGGAAATCAGCGAGGCTGATCTGCTTAACGAAGTTAGAGTAGTGCATAAGTGATTCAGTACTGTCAAAGTTATGTAATAAAAATAAAAATGATGAATAAGTCCTAACCCTTAGAGCTCTAAACAGTATTAAGAATTACATTGTAACAAAATAAATTATTATTATATCAGTTTTTAACAAGAGTGTAATGGGCAATGGCGAGTTTTTACATCCTCAATTGAACCCCTAGTTTAATTTCTATTCGAAAGAAGCTGTTCACATGAAATGTATGAGCTTCTGACTATAATTCTAGGTTAATAGTTTTTCCTGGATGCGAATTCAATGTATTTATTTGTTAGGAGGTACTAAGGTGAGACCTGCATAAATAAATATGAAATTAATAGCCACTGGTTTTGGATTTTTTTTTTACAGCGAATACGACCAATTAGTTACCAGAGTATACGACAAAGTGAGACAACTCATTTTATGCTTCCCTATAAAAAGAAATTCCCCCACTGACCCAAACAAACACTTCTTTCATTGGAGACTTACAAATCCTATTTCCTCACCATATCCAATAACCACCACACACAAACCAATATCTAAATAATAGTAATAATAATAAAGAACCATTTTTTCTTTCCAAAAATAATCATTTAAGAAACCCCATCATGTTGAGAAAATTATTAAATAATACACCCCTCCCTGAAAAATATCTCATCTTCACCAATCAACACCCTCTCATGTCTACTTCTCTCCTTGACATTTGAGGTGGAAAATTAAAATTTTATATATATTCCCTGAGCTTTTTCTCTTTATTTTATTTTTCTTCTCTCTGGGTTTTTGTTTGATCCTATTAACTCTTGTATTTTTTTCTTGTGTATTAATCATCAAGATTTAACTCTTACAAAGATTTTAGTTCCTTGGCCTTTCAAATCTTCAAAAACTAGGGTTTTTACTGTCTTCAAAAACATATTATTCTTCTAAATTTAGCAAAAAGATCACATTTTTCTTTCTATTTCAGTCGTCTTGTCACTCTCTCTCTCTTCTTCAAAGTCTCCTTTTTTAGCAAAACACCTCTCTCTCCTCTCCCTCACGATTTTTTTTTTCCTTCTGGGTTCTTCCTCCTCCTCCTCTCCTTCTCTCTCTCTTTGTCTTCTCTTTAATCATCCCACATTCTTGAATTTTCTTAATTCAAGATCTTCTTCCTGTTAATCAAATCAACTCCTTTCATTGGATTTTCGGATCAACTTAAAGTTATTTCACTAGGGTTTCACTTTTCTTTTTTAACCATGGCAAGAGAGAAGATTCAGATCAGGAAAATCGACAATGCGACGGCGAGACAAGTAACGTTCTCAAAACGAAGAAGAGGTCTTTTCAAAAAAGCTGAAGAGCTCTCCGTTCTCTGCGACGCTGATGTTGCTCTCATCATCTTCTCTTCCACCGGAAAGCTCTTCGAGTTTTGTAACTCCAGGTCCTTCTCTCCAACTTTCTCTATGACTCTATCTGTCTTTGTCACTAGGTTTCTCCAATTCTTTGAAGTGAACATCTCTAGATCCAGATGAAAGCTTAAGAGTTTTCGGATGTTTATGTCGTAAACGAAAGTTTACTGTAGATCAAACCTCACTGGACCACTAACTTTTTGTATAATTAATCAACACTAATGACCAAAAATGCCATTGTTGATAAAACTATAGTAAACTCTTTAGTCGTAATAAGGTATCTACGTACAGTAATATTCAATATAATCTATATCTTAATCGTCTGCACAAATTCTATGTACCTTTATGTTGCATAATCTGTATATATATAGAGTTATTGTGGATACATACGGAAGCCATCAATGTCATATTCATTAAATATTGCAGTGACCATATACCATTAGAACTTTAGAAGAAACTCTACTGTGGATGTATGAAAATTGGATTGGGAATTTTTTTTTCCTTGAAGAAGTGATTAATAAAAATAATAAACAGGTTGGAATCTTTACTAGTGTTGGTAGATGTCAGAAGTTTTTTGGATATGTATATCGGGAATCTAAAAATGACTTATCATATCATAAAGATACGGTTTTGGATTTCTGACCCACGGGTTATCAGTTCAGTTCCTATCTTCGGGGACATCTATACACACGCTCACATACATGTATATACTTGTGTTTAAAATACTACAGTGCATAACATGAAATAATGTCTTAGGATTGAATTGAGTTGTGTGAATCTAGGTTTTGTATCGTTTAATTTTACAATTGGGTGACATTGTCATGTTGGTAGCCTTCTTCAGTCCCCTTACGAAACTTTTATTTAAAGCACAGACTTTTCAACAATGTTGCTGTTTACAACAATTAAAGCGGTTCACTTACAGTCTTATATAATAAAGTACTTACTGGAATGTGTTTGCATTATATAATGCAGCATGAGGGAAGTGTTAGAGAGGCATAACTTGCAGTCAAAAAACTTGGAGAAGCTTGATCAGCCATCTCTTGAGTTACAGGTTAGCTTTTCGATTCTGTTAAATTACGACTTTCGGATTAATGTATCATCATCAAGAAGCTCTAGAACATTATATTAATATTAGGTAAAATTATACTTGACATACGATTAGACTACATTTTAGTCGCACTGAACTCATACTAAGGCATTGATCCATTCAAACTTAATGGTATTGATAATATTTGCGGCTCGGACTAGTAGGTTTGTTGTTTGGTTCAAAACCATTATAGTCATTTCACATGAATGGTTTGCGAGCTTTTTGAAGCTAGACATCTATCTACGATTAGTCATGTGTAGATATCTGAGCTTAGATCATATGGATTTACTTAAGAGCTTAAGTCAATGGTTATCATTCAGCTGGTCGAGAATAGCGATCATGCCCTGTTGAGCAAAGAGATCGCAGAAAAGAGCCACCAACTAAGGTACAAAAATATATGCGCATTCTTTGAATTTCTTTACAACTATCGTTTTCTAAAGGCATGTGTTTATATGATTATCATATACATAGGCAAATGAGAGGAGAGGAACTTCAAGGACTCAACATTGAAGAGCTGCAACAGCTGGAAAAGGCCCTTGAAGCCGGTTTGACACGCGTGATTGAAACAAAGGTGGTTAAATTTTTGGATGTAACGTCATGATACCATGGATAAGACCGGAGCTTACAAATATGTTACTAAACTACTATGAGATTTTTGTTGCAGAGTGAAAAAATTATGAATGAGATCAGTCTCCTTCAAAGAAAGGTAATAAGCACAACAACGTTTTATATTAACTTGTTAATGCAAATAATATTGGCAATGACAAGTTACAATATCTCTTTTCCTAGGGAATGCAACTGATGGACGAGAACAAGCGGCTAAGGCAGCAAGTACGCATTTTACTCTTCGTCTTTAACATATATCTCCGATCATACTTTGAGATAATTGGTTAAAACAAGTGATTAGCGTGGTTAAAATTTATTTATATCTAATGGTAAATTAATATTTAGCTAATTGGTTCCGATGTAGTTTAAAAATAAAGGAAACTCGGTCCTAGCTGCATGCAGGAATGTGCATGGTTTTGGTTTTCGCTTTCTATGTTTTCAGTTTGTTTTGTGGAATATGGAAACTGAAATTATCAAAATCTAGTTTGATTTGATTTTAACTTGGTTCAGATTCGTAAACTTTTGTATATTCTTAACATGTTTTCAAGATTTAATTTTGTTTCATATTATTTTGTTTTAATTGATTATTTCTAGATAAAAGTAATCATCCCTCAGTCAGAGTAGATCTCTAGAGAAGGCCAAGAGGATTGGTGCCAGTAACAACTCAAAATTCAAAACTTCTCATTGACTTTTATATGATCAAAACTTGATTTTGCAGGGGACACAGTTAACCGAAGAGAACGAGCGACTAGGTCAGCAGGTACATCGGTGTTATATAGTGTTTTTTTGTTTGTTTGTTTGTTTGTAACACTACACTATGTATTTTTGGTTAAATGTTAAATTTGGAAGTTTGTTTGGTGACGGTGTAGATATACAATAATGTGCATGAAAGATACGGTGGTGGTGGATCAGAGAACACTGCCGTGTACGAGGAAGGACACTCGTCCGAGTCCATTACTAACGCTGGAAACTCTACCGGCGCTCCTGTTGACTCCGAGAGCTCCGATATCTCCCTTAGGCTCGGGTAATTAAATTAATTTATCCACCTTTGGTTTTTCTTGATTTAATAATTTCCAATGAATTTTTAATGATAAGAAAATAATTTATAAAAGGTAAAGGAGGGTATGTTTGCTAAATAACCATCTGATGCTGTCATATGTTTGTATACATTATGGAACGAATATAATTAAAAATAATAATAAAAGAAGGGTATATTCACAAAAAATAACTAAATTATTTTGGCTTCGTGCAGCTTACCTTATGGTGGTTAGGGATTGAATACGACGAATAAGTTGATGGAGTGAGGAGAGATGATAATGTAAACCCTTCCAACTCTGTAATAACAAAAGACAATGTAGTAGTTCTCATATGTTTGTTGTAAGTTTATGTCTGAGGAAAAGGTTTTTCTTTTACGATTTTCCTATTACTCCTATATCTCTCCAGTGCTTTTATGGTTTATCACCACCAAAACTGTATGGACGTTGTAAGTTGGTAAATGAGAAGAAACATTTGGAATGATGATGGTTTATTGCATAAAAACGATGGGACGAATGTTCATCGTTTGTGGGGTATTTGACCAAATGGATCGTGATATAATGGGTATCACCATATCGAACTCATAATATATCTCTTGGTTATAGATTTGCACCAACAAGTACGGTAGATCTCTAAGTCACCAACTAAGATTCTAGGACACCTAAATAAACATTGAATTAACTCAAACCATCTGGTTGCATAATCTAAAGCATCAGCGCTAATGACTGCATTATGAATTTATGATGACAAAAAGCTTGGAGGTGTCGGTAGAAACTAGTTCCAAGTGACCTTGATCATCTCTTTTGTGGTGCCTGTTTATTTACTTGTCACCGGTCGGTCTTCCACGATCTTTTGAACATGTGCATAATGAGGATGCTTAAACCTATGCTCATACATATATATATAACATGCAATGTTTGTATATTCTTTTTTGTGCACATGTTTGTATATTCTTAAAGTTATACAGATACTAATTACAAATTCAAAGGTAAGAAATATTCTACTCTACAACTTTTTTTTTTTCTGATTTTAAGTTATTTTTATTTGTTCCGTTCACTCTAAAATATGGTCAAGCATCAGCAAAATGAGCTACATGTAGGTATATTGAAGGCCTGAGAAAATGAGACATATATGGTCGAGTTATTCTTGGGTTCACCCCCTAGGGTGAACCTATAGGTTCACCNAGGTTCACCAACCAATAGGATTTAGTTATTTCAAATTTGACATCTTTTAAAAAAGGAAACAAAATATATATTGCCAAATTATATTACGTTTTTAAAATTTAAAAAAAAAAGTAAAAATAAATAGAAATAATACTAATTTCAAAAAAAAATATTTTTTCAAAAAAAAATTAATACCACAAAAAAATATTAAACCCTAAATATTAAATCCTAAA
>OVBX01003872.1:0-15318 GCA_900406325.1 Erucastrum elatum | reverse complement strand
TGATAGCATTGTAGCATTATTTGTAATTTTTGTTTTCTTATGAGTACTAAAACTGTTAAAACGTTATCAGATAAGCATAAGACCACATTAACAACCAGTCCTGAAAAATTCTCTTCTTCACCTAAGCTCATATTAAGCTTATCTAAATCAGTGTATCTGGACTTCTTTAGTTATTTAGATTAGAGTAATAAAGTTAATAAAATATATTAACAAAAAACTGTAACTAACAAAAAGATGCCTTATTTNTTTTCAAAAAAAATAGTTGCCGTAGGCGAAAGCCTCATTTTCTATAACTGAGGCACGGCCCTGCTAGTGAACGCTGTTCCCAGCGCGCGACGTGCTCTCCCTTGTCCGGTGAAGTACTGCAGATGCTAGAGTCATTGTCGGACGTTTTACTTTCCTCCAATGTGGCAATGCCACGATTTATTTTGATAGGTAGAGGCAATGGATAACACGACCCATTTATCTGAATGTTGAGACATCTTCTTGTTAAGAAAGTTCCTTGCTGAAATGATGTAAACCTGAAAAGAATTCATAGACATTGCACCTTTTGTCTTAACTAATGCAAATGTGATTTGTAAAAAATATACGAGAGATAATAAGACAAAATCTGTCAAGCTATCCCAAATGTTTGAAAGCACATCTACAACGCAATCAGAAGTTCCATGACATGTAAATGAACAAGTGCCCGAGGCTAGAAGTTAGAACAACAATGAAGAAAGTAGTTAAGTGTAAGCCATGTTGCCTGATGCTTACCCGGAATATCAATAATCGAGGATTGCGTGATCAGATGACTATCGAGAGAAAGATACAATTTGAGGTCCTGGTGATGGGATCGATCCCGAGAAACTGCGAACCAAAAAATTACTAGGTACTGTATCTATCTTTTGGCCTTTAGGAATGGATTGACTGACAATAACGAAATGACGATAATATATACCTTCACGCCAATAGATTGATCCCTCACGCATTTGTCACCGTTTAACAACAACCTGCCGTTTTAGTTTTTCCCTTTCAACGACATGTTGTTTAACCGAACTAAACGCAAACCAACATCACGAATCTTTCACGGGTCCGGCTTTATTACTCGGGTCGGAATGATTCGACCCAGATGTCAGGCGTCTCCAACCTCCGTATCTCTGCCAAATTGAGATTCAGAGTAAGTACAAGCTAAAAAGATAAACAATTTTTTTTTTCTTTTAAAGGAATTAAAGTCTCGCTTTAAATATCTCTGTCTCAAAAAAACTGTTTGCCTACAGAAGAAAACAAGTGGATTATTTATTATTTTTATTTCCCTTTTAACAACACAGTAATTCAATAATCGTTGTCACTATAAATCATAGCTAAAAAAAATAAATCTCCAGAGAAAATAATATTCTCGTTCTCCATCTGCTTTCCTCTCCTCGGAGCTCTCCTTTTTCTGGTTCTGACTTCTGAAGGTAAGACAACTCTGGATCGAAACCTCTTTTCAACGTTGTCTTCGTTAGAGATTTTTTGCTTGCTTTCTGGATAGTTTGAATTATTTAAGTTTTATCTCGGCTTATAGCTATTTGTGGAACAGCTTTTACTTCTTCTTTATATAGATCTCTTTCCCTCCTGTCTCATAAGAACAAAAGCTTGTGTGTTTTTTCTCCCTCCACTTTACTCAATTCATGACCTTTTCACCTTGATCTTGCTGGGATCTTGTATTAAAATTGAGGGTTTTGAGATTGGATTGAAATATGTACTAATAATGGAATCTTTATGTGAGATTAGAGCTCTAAAATGAAAGATAAGATCAGGTCAACGCACTAAGGATAAACTTTGTATTTGTTGTGTAGTCAATTTTCTTTCATGTAAATTAAGTTCCTTTCTTTGCATTTTTACAGGAACCAAAAGACAAGATTTTGTATCTTGGTGGAGAAACCTGAAGATGGAAGGAGATGTGTTCTCTGGATTTGGTGAGAGACACAACATGGATGGGAAACTGCTGCAGAGTTTCCAGAAGAGCTTCGTGGATGTTCAAGACATTTTGGACCAGAACCGGCTGTTGATCAACGAGATCAATCAGAACCACGAGTCCAAACAGCCTGACAACTTGGGGCGAAACGTCGGTCTCATCAAAGAGCTCAACAACAACATCAGAAGAGTGGCTAGCCTTTACGGTGACCTCTCTCATTCTTTCGCGAGATCGATGGAGGCTTCATCGGAAGGTGAATCTAGTGGAACCTTGAAATCTGATGGGAAGGCTAACCAGAAGAGGTTTAGATCCGGTTAGTTATATAAAACTGAGAGCCACCCACCACCACAAAAAGCTGATTTACATTCAAAGACTCAGAGCTAATTGATTGAAGAGAGTAAAAGAAAGAAAGAGAGTTTGTTACTACTGCTATATCTCACTGTTGGAAAATGATAGTCACATACGTTTCACCAAAAGGTGATTTTCAGATTACTTGTTTGTTTGTTTTCAAAAAAAAACTTGAAGAAACTTGGTGTAAAGTTCACACATTTGAGTTTATGATTTGGTTTCTCCACTTTGAGATTTATGTAGAGCTTGTGATTCAAAAAAAAACATTATTGTATATGTTCTTTTTTTGAAAAACTATAAGACGGCACGTAATCCAGAACTAGAAGTCTTAGACGGCACGCTGTTGTACTGCATGAGAGACGGGACGGAACGTAGTTCGATCTTTACGCGGGCAGATATTTGGTTACTTAATGACGTGGAAGCATCTTGGAGCTTCCCGCAGAACAATGCGGATCCCAACTGGCATTATAGAATCGAGTTTAATGAAAAAAGCTTTGGAATCCGGACCTGTATTACACACTGTGTACTAGGGGGAAAACAAAAGGGCGAAAGCGAGCCAAAAAAAAAAACAGAGAGAAAAAAAGCAGAACACTAAATTTCCAAAACTTTTGTTTTGCTTACTCTGAAAGTTCCTCTCTCCGGTGAAACTCCGAGCTCAGTGAAACGTTCGGTGTCTTATCCGTTCGGCTGCTCTCTGGTAAACTCTCGGACACACTCGTTAGTACTGTGTTTTTTTTTCTGCTGTTGTTGGTAATGCTTTCTTGAGATTTCAGTGTTTGGTGTTTGTTTTTATCAGTAGAATCGACCAAAGACTTGAACTTTAGGACTGCAACATGCAATTTCTACAAGAGTTTGTAAGAGAGTAGCTCAAATTTCGAAACTTTCTTTAGATTTTGGGAGATGCATCTATGGTTGTGTCTCTCTTAGAGGTTTTCTAGAATTTTGAGTTTTCAGTTATGGTATTAGTGTGTAAAGGAGAGTTTTTTTTTCGTGTGCTTGCATATATATTGAGCAGACTACGTTCATTTGCTTATTTCTTTTGGTATTGTGATTCCAGTGTAAGCTGCATTTGGTAAGATTAATCTATGGGGACAATGTTTGGCTCTGTGGAAGACTATGGAGAGATGTTTAGAGACACTGTTTCTCAGACTAGAGACCCATCACTCTCTTCAGAGAATCACACTGGAGATCCTGTTGTCTACAAGCTTGTTCGGGTATGTTCAACAAAATGTGTAATCTTAAGAGTTACGGAAACATGGGCGTTTGTGCTATTTCTGGAATTGAGTGAACTCTTGGAGTAATGCCACTACAAGTTTTTAGCTTTTTCAATCTTTTGAATCTGAGGCTGGTTATGTGAATCACCATTAGGTTGCACAAGATGGGAGGCTAGTTCCTGCAACTGATGAAGAAATGTTGGAGGTCAAGGACTTGGTTGAGAACAACGAGAGTGATATGCCTATGGCACCGGATCCTGGACAGACTGAGGAGTGCATTTCTGATGTGGGGTCGCCTTCTCAGTTTCTGCAGCTAGATAGTTTCGAAGGTTCGGTCACAATCACTCTTAAAGCATATTATACAGCCTTTTGTTTGTTCAAACCGTATAGTCTGCCTATAGTGTTAGAGGAAAGACTAAATACTGGTAGATTTCCTGAGGACTGCAGTCAAAGGATTTACCGTTTACTCGAAATGGCTTTCTTATAACGAAATCATTTGTGCCTCTCGGCGATAACTTTCTTTACCCATCTCTGTTATTGAATCCAGGCTTATTCCAGCAAGAAACTGTAGAAGCATATACAGAAAATTTGAATTCTCGACTTGAGGTCTGTCCTCTCTGTAATTTGTCTTCTCCTGTGATTACTATATGGAATCAGATAGCCGTTTAATCCATCCACCTTTGAAACCTTTGCAGTGTAAAGAGGAGTTGATGTATGGATCTGAGATGCTTTTTACTCTTCCGGATACCAACTATCATAGTTTCAATGAGTTACTTGGGAATGAGGAGTTTGTCCTACCGGAAGCTCTGCTGCATGAACCTGTTCATTTTTCATCAAATGGATACAGTATGGATCAATCTATGGATGTCTCACCAGGCTCAGTTGCTACAGGTGGTAGTCCTAAAGCACCTGCATTGTCAACAACTGCTTCAACCTCTGGAGTTTCTAGAGATACAGGCGAGATATGCTTGGAAAATCTTTCGATTAAAGCATTGCAAGAAACATTCAGAACCACGTTTGGTCGTGAAACTACTTGCAAGGACAAACTCTGGCTCAAAAGGAAGATAGAGATGGGACTGATTCGTCCATGTGTTATGCCAACAAGCAGCCTGACAATTGATGATAACAAACTCATTCATGGAGGTCAAGATAACTGTAATGATACGAGTGTTGCTTTTAGCAAGGAGACGGATGATGAAGGAAGAGCTAGTACCTGCAAAGACGCACCATCTAGTCCTGATTGCACAAATGATTTTGAGGATAGTCCAGTTGATGCTTTTGGGGAGCGTTATTCTGGAAGTGAAGATTTTGATGGTGAACTCAGGTCTGCGAAAAGAGTTAGGAAGGCTACAAGGAGATACATCGAAGAGATTTCAAAAGTTGAGGAAACACAGCAAAGTGAAGAGTCACTGATCCCTTCAAAAGATGAGAGGTTTATTAGCACTGTTTCTTCAGGAAGAAGAGTTGTTGTAACCAGGATGGTATCTCTGGGTGGTTCCATGATTCAGGTTCCCTATGTGTCTCATGTGAGGAGAAGCCGTCCCAGGGAAAACATAATGGCTCTTGGGGTATTTCTCTTTGCTACTATAAAGCTATCAAAACCTTTCCATTTATGTGGCATGTCCGAGATTAATTCCTGTTGCTACAAACTTTGAATAGATTTAAACAAGAAATGGACTTTTAGTTTTCTCTTTGGTTACTGTCTAGGTAAGTAAGGATAACGCTAATAATCTGAAGATTTTGTAGGAATTTCATTCCAGTTTATGGGAGGTGAAAGCTACTTCAGAGGAGAGTAAACTGAATCTAAGCGAAACTCAGTTGAACAAAGACCTGAAGCGAGTTTCTGGTGCCAAATCTGTTTCTGAATCTGTCCAGAAAAAAGTAAGTACACACTTTATCATTTCTATAGCTTCATCACTAGTAGAGAAAATTTTGTTAATGTGACTTAGTCCATATTATTGTGATTCTGTCTATGCAAAGAGTCTCTTAAACTTTGAGGAAGCATCATCAATCTTGGACGCTCCTAAAGTTATACCGCATATTTTGGATGGGTTTGACTTTGATTCATGGTATGATACAATTAGTTGCTCATTGAGTTCTTGATTCGCAATTGCAGGTAACTACTCATCGTCAAAGCTACAAGGACCATTCAGAATCTGAGGTGGATGAAGACTTCATGGAGCCAGAGAACATAGATTCATCTGGAGAGAGCTCAGATGATAGCAGTTATAACCACGCTGATCAACCAGCAATCACGCAAAGTGCAATGAGAAGGAAGCATCACAGAGCTTGGTCTCTCTCCGAGGTTGAGAAACTAGTGGAAGGTGTGTCCAAGTATGGAGTAGGGAAATGGTCTGTGATCAAAAAGCTTTCATTTTCGTCATACTCGTATCGTACCTCAGTGGATCTCAAGGTTGCTTCTATTGAACTATTAAACTCTTCTCTTCCTAATATTTTTAAGTTATTTTTTTTTCTTAACTACAAGTGTCTCTCCTGACAGGACAAATGGAGAAATCTACTCAGAGCAAGCATTGCGCGGACTCCTCTAAACGAAATGGTTAGCACACTTCCCAACATGTTTTTTTTCTACTTAAAACACACACACAGAATCAGTTAATAACCAGTGTAACTAACTTCGGTTTTGAGACTAAAACTGTTAATGGTTATGTTTCTCTGCAGGGGAGTCTGAGGAAATACGGGTCGATGACTATTCCTAGTAAGGTTCTATCACAGGTACGAGAGCTTTCTCAGAAGAAATCACATGTTACACCGGCAAGGAGGGCTAGAAGAGTGAAGGCATCATCAAGACACGGTTTCTTGTAGCAAGCTTTTCGTATTAAGATACATTGCCGTGGAAGATTAGAACTATCTAAAGTTACAAAAAAAAAGATTAGAACTATCTTCTACTCTTATTTTTTTATTTCGTAGACTTTAATTCTAAGGTAGCTTTTGTGGTTTAACTCTATAAACCGGTGTATTGGAACTTACGAATACGAACGGTTTTCTATCTAATTATGCGAAATGTTGTGTATGATTGATATATTTTGGTTCGGTTAAAATCAAATCCCCATATTAATAAAACGCTACATTTCACAGAAACGGGCTTATAAGTATCTAATTTTGAAATGGGCCTCTTACAAGCCCATAAACCTTTTGTACGCCCTATTGCTCGCTCTTACAGTCGTTCTCTTCTCTCTATCTCTCTTTCTCCGGAGATCTTCATCGATTTCACTGTAAGTCGCACATCGAATCCTTCCAACTCGTTCATAGATAGCTTTTGATTTAGCAAATTATTTGTCCTAGAAATCGTATCTATTTATTTTGAATCGAGCTTGTTTGATATAATTCACGTGTGCTGTACCTCGATTAGACAATTAACGCAAAGAGCTGTGTTTTCGCCTTTTATCGGTTAAATTATTTACTGGGTCGGTTTGGTTTGATAGATATAAGCTAATTTAAGCAAAATATCAATCGAAAAGCTTTATATGCCTATCGATATTATTCGGGTTGATTTAGCTCCTTTAGTTATGAGTCTGAAGTTAGTTATTGATAAAAAAGGATTAATCTGTGTAATAATATCTATGAATGTTTCTGTTCGTTGTTATGTTTCTGATTCTGAGTCTTATCATTCACATCTTTGTCCTTGTCCCTAGTGATAGTAGCAGAAGCAACTGAGGCACAATGGGGATCATCGAAAGGATTAAAGAAATCGAGGCCGAGATGGCTCGGACTCAGAAGAATAAAGCTACAGGTTCTCTCTTTTACATCAGTTTTTTTCATGTGGTTCATCCTTAGAAGACTGATATTAGATACAGTCAACAGGTTCTATTATCCTTTTCTTATTTGATGATGTTTTACTTGATGCACAGAGTATCATCTTGGTCAACTCAAGGCAAAGATTGCAAAGCTCAGGACTCAACTGCTGGAGCCTCCAAAAGTAAGCTAAGCTCTTGATAAAAGACTAAAACCATTAGCCTATACGATTGTTTCTATATAGCTGTGTGGTTCGTGAAGCAACTGTTTGCTTCTTTTTTTACTTGGACGACCTTTATTGTTTTCCTCGCTGTTGATGTATGTTTACTTCTGAAACGGTCTGTTATGACTCGCTTATTTTGCCATCCTTAGCTTGTCTTTTTAGAACTGATAATATACTGTGGAATTTATACTTTGTGACCGCTTGTACCTGAAGTAGAATCTCAAAAAAAATAATTTCATAACTGTTTTTGTTTGTAATTGTCTTCCAAATTTCTGTTTCAGGGTGCTAGTGGAGGCGGGGAAGGTTTTGAAGTTACCAAGTATGGTCATGGACGTGTTGCACTTATAGGATTTCCAAGGTCGTGTTTCTTTGATTCTTTTTACTCACGTAAACCTGTTAACAAATATTTTCCATCTTGTAAAATTATGTTACTCCCTTAGAAACTGCAGAAGTATGGTTTAGGGAAACTGATGGAAATGGTTGTATTTTGCAGTGTGGGAAAGTCTACGCTTTTGACAATGTTAACTGGAACACATTCAGAAGCAGCCTCATATGAATTTACAACACTTACATGTATCCCTGGAGTGATTCACTACAACGACACAAAAATACAGCTTCTCGATCTTCCTGGTATTATTGAAGGTGCTTCTGAAGGAAAGGGGCGAGGAAGACAGGTTGAATTCCAGTCCCTTGATTTTCTAATTGGTTATGAAATCTGGTTATATCATCCTAAGTTTGCTTGCCAACCAGAAAATATAATCCGGATGATACGAACTTTGATTATTTATGACTGTTTATTTCTCAGGTTATTGCTGTTGCAAAGTCTTCCGATCTTGTACTGATGGTTCTTGACGCCTCAAAGGTGAGTTACCGTGTGGCTGCCCATCTTAGTTGCTATTTGGTTGTAATACTGCAGTCATTTAGTAACCTTATTAGTTTATTTCTTCAATGATAGAGTGAAGGCCACAGGCAAATTCTGACTAAGGAACTTGAGGCGGTGGGTTTGCGGCTAAACAAAAAGCCTCCACAGGTGAAGCTCCATTGAGAAACTTGGTCAAATTACAGATGTAGTATCTAGTGCTTTGAAGTTTAAATACTTGCGGGTTCGTTTCGTTGTACTCCTTTGAGCAACGGTTGATCTTGTATTTTTGCTTTCTCCGTACGATAGATATACTTTAAGAAGAAAAAGACTGGTGGAATCTCTTTCAACACTACAGCACCCTTAACTCACATTGATGAGAAGCTCTGTTATCAGATCCTGCATGAATACAAAATCCACAATGCTGAGGTACGAGGTTCCATTTTTAATCGTGTATCAGTTTTGTAAAGCTTTCTAAATGGTAGCTTTGCTTTGCTCACAGCCGTCTAATTTTGATAATGGTGTTTCAGGTGCTATTCCGTGAGAACGCCACAGTGGATGACTTTATTGATGTCATTGAAGGCAATCGCAAATATATTAAGTGTGTGTATGTCTACAACAAAATTGATGTCGTTGGAATTGATGATGTGGATAGACTAGCACGGCAGCCAAATTCCATCGTAATTAGCTGCAATTTAAAGGCAAGTTAATTAGTTTGAATACCAGTCTTTTGATCTGCGAGGATGTTAAATTGTAAAAACTCCAATTTGGTCCTGTTTTAGTTTCCTTGTGCATTCTGAGTCCTCACTGGTCTAACGGTGAATGCCTTTTGTTGCTTGAAACAGCTAAACTTAGACAGACTACTTGCAAGGATGTGGGACGAGATGGGACTTGTGAGAGTTTACTCGAAGCCCCAGGGCCAGCAACCAGATTTTGATGAGCCTTTTGTCCTTTCATCTGTAAGTGTTTGTCTTATTCCTCATTGCAAGATACCATTGAAACTTGTTCACATCAATGATATCCATCTTTGAATACTTGTCTGATTCATCAGGATCGTGGTGGCTGCACAGTTGAAGACTTCTGTAACCACGTCCACAGGACTCTGGTAAAGGATATGAAGTATGCGCTTGTGTGGGGAACGAGCGCAAGGCACAATCCTCAGAATTGTGGTCTTTCTCAGCATCTTGAAGACGAAGATGTTGTTCAGATTGTCAAGAAGAAGGTACATAAACGAAAATATTCCCATTGACGCTCAAATTTGTATATTATAATCTCTGTGTCATAATGATGTGACTATACTGTTGGTTCTGGAATCTGTAGGAGAGAGACGAAGGAGGAAGAGGCCGGTTTAAGTCACACTCTAATGCCCCTGCTAGAATTGCAGACCGAGAGAAGAAAGCTCCTCTTAAGCAGTAAACTCAGCTGATCAGTGATCCCCAGACACATCTTCACCATCGTATTCATGAATGGTTTCAACTGAGTGATGATTGTACTATGTTGTATTTCTGAATCATTTTTGCCATCTCACAGTATTAAGTTTTCAAACCAATTACTTTTTTACTTTTTCAAACCATTTACTATTTACCCTTTCCATAAACTATGGTTTTGTTTTTTTTTTTTGACAAGTCTGCCTCAAGTTCTTGATATGTAAAAATTAAAAGCTGAAATGCATCCATAGTGAAGGTTTATACAAACAAGGAGGAACAAAAGAGACTCAGATTACAAGTTACTGAGAAGTGGCTGAAGTAGCCAAACACTTCTAGCTCAAATAACTTTCAACAATATTCTTACATGTAACAGTACACAGAAGTTGTTTCTGTATCTATAGTTCGTGTATATGTTTCACAGGAACCGTTCCTGGAACAAGATAGAAGGAGAAACCAACAGGTTGTTGAAACCGACTTGAAAAGAAAAATCATAACTCATTTCGTTTAGCTTCGCTGGCTCTTGGCCCAGAGATGTCTTCCAGTTACTATCTCCGGTGGGTATAGATCAGTACACTGGTCCGAACCAGCACTGCTTCTTGCATCACCACCACTGCAAGATGATCCTGATTGTCTCTGCTTAGCTTGAGTAGATTGTGTCAGGCTCATGTAGCTCGGCTTCCGATAATACCCGCCACTTTCAAGGACCCTGCCGGAGAATGCAAGTGGTGATTGAGATGTTGACGACGTTGACGTCTCGTCGTGTAAAGAATCCGAACTTGTGCCAGATGAAACCTGTGGTAGAAGAAGATGAGGAGGTCTAGCAAGAACTCTGGTCGAAGTAAGATTGTTCTTCCTGACTCTAACAGTCTCATGCTCAGACGATACGCTACTGTCACTACCAGGACCGCTCTTGCGCAAACCAAGATTCTTAATAGATCTTGCGTTTGGACTTGGACACGCCCTCGACTGCCAAAACAACCAAAACAAACTCATTCAGACATTACTTCAATCACTCTAGAGGATTTCTGTTCAGAAATTACATAAACCAAACCTGATGTGTGAGAGCGTACACCATAGCTCTCTCCCTCTTAATAGCTCCTTCTTGCTTCAATTGTAACTTTGTTTTCACTTCCTTGACACTTTTTGGACTACCACACCAACTCTTCTACAAAAAAAAATCAATCAGAGTCTCATATAAGTAAGTGTTTGATACTCTAAACTCAAAAAGTTACTCCCAAGTTTTTGAATCTTTTACCTCGCTCTGCTTTGCAAGATCTTTAAGCTCAGTTGACTCTGAAGGGGCTCTGCGGTGAGCTCTTACACGAGACTGAACACGAACAAGAGCTTGCATACACCTGAGTGTAACAGCTGCTTGTTTCCTAACTTGTCTACCACGAAAAATCGCTTGGATTCTCACTACAGCCTTCAAAGCTCTAAACGCCTGTCTTGCCTGAAACAAAAACAAAGAGACCTTTTAAGATAAACAAAAAAAAAGAATCAAAGACATAACAGTGAGTCACTACTAATACCAGGAAAGCACGAAAAGCAGCTTGGATTCTTGTTGAAGCCCATTCTCTCTTAACAAGCAAGAAATCCTTGGGAGGAGCTCGAATGAGAGCTGCCATAGCCACAGCAAAAGCCTCGTCTGCGGAGAAGGACGGTGGCTCTGAGCCTAGAGAAGAAAGTCCGTAGCTTCCACGGCGGTTGAGGAAACATTCCTTGGAGGAGGAGGATGAAGATGTGAAGCTTTCTGATGAAAGCCTCCACAGCTTCCACTTCTTCTTGCTGGTTAGCTTCTCTTGCTAAAGACACAAAGAAAAACATGTCTGTTAAGAGTAGACAAGAGAAACATTCAAGAGATGGGAAGATTACCTGATGATCGTCAGCGTGTTTTCTGTGAGATAGTAGTGATTTAATCCAGTTTCCTGACCCGCCCATCTGATAAAAATCGAAACTTTGGCTCGTTGATTCTTACCAAAGATCGAAACTTTGGAAGCTGTTGGAAAGACTGTTGTTCCTTGGAATTGGGGTTGTGTGAATGAGATTTGATGTTGACAAAAGTAGGCAGTGTTAAAAGAGGAAAGAAGAGAGAAAGGACGTTTTTGAAATTTGAATGTTTGAGGGAACGAAGGCAATTTCTTTTTTAAAAATAACGGTAAAACTTTAGTTTAAATTCTTTCTTTCGGGGGAAATTAATAACGTTTCCTAATACAACCTGGGTTCGATTGCCACATATGTTAAATGGAAAGATTCTTTTAATTTTTCTTAGTGGAGAGAGCAAAACGACGTTGTTTAGGAGAAACGTTTTTTAAGAAAAACATACTATATTGACACATCATTATATCATAATTCCACTTAAGCATCTGTTAAATCTACCTACATAACCGTAACTATTTGACTAATAGAATCACGGTGATTGTTTGTGTATGAAATTTGAATAAATCTTGTGTCAGTGTATGAATTCACACAGGTACTGAATGTGTGTATTAATCGAAACACGAATCTTTTGTTGATATACGAATTGCCTGATTTCTATGTCACATATTATGGGCTTTGGTAAATGAGTGGTAGGATTAAGTTTTTTGTAAAAATAAAAATTAAATAAGCTACTAGGTATTGATAAAATAAGAGTTATTAGATAATAAAGTAGGACCTGCATAGGACCTGTGATTTTTTATCATTTCATATAATTTCTATTTCTAAAATTTTAAATTTAAAATAGTAATTTTATATGGTATATAATTTAATCAAACAATATTATAGAAAAAATATATACTTCTACTTCAGATATCTATTATATGATTTTTTACGCATATGTATATATATAATTATTTAATGTAAAATTAGATTAAAGTTTAAAATCTGGTTTAACCAATTGGATATGTTTAACCATTGATCCAACTATTATGCCGGGTCAATGTCCAATCTATTTTTCATAGTTTATTGCACCTGACAGAGACTGTAAGCTGAATAACGACCCTTTATTTGTTTATGATCATAGATATCCGGTATAGACTCTCTCACACCGTTCTGCAACAGACAACGTCAAGGTTCAAAAATTCGATCGAATGGACTAAAAATGATTACAACCGATGATTAGTGTTAACAAAATTAATATAGAAGAAAGAAAACAAAAGGAACCTTTGGTATGTTTTTTGTGGGTAACCCCCATCGGAGTAGCTTTTTTATTTTCTTCTTGCCCATTGGGCTTTTTGTACTTATCTTTCGGATCTTTAATTTAAATGCAAAAATAATTAAAAAAAAAAGAAAACAAAAGGAACCAAAGGAATGATTACCTTTACAAATTATTTGAAAGACACCAAGATCATTCAAAGTATGTGTAAGTTTCTTTTTTTTTTGTGTAAAAAAAGTGTTTCACCTTATGTCGGAAATACTATTATTTGTGAAGTGGGTTTGCTGATTTATCATATTCTCTATGATTTTAGATAATTTTGATTATTTATCATATTTTTATTAGTTTTTAGATTATATCAACTTTTTAATTTAAATAATATAAATATTTTGAAGTATCTGATTAATTTATTAATTTAGAAAATAGAAATATTTCGAAATTTCTAATTGGAATAATATTATAATTATTTGAACTTTCACAAGATTCTTATTAGATTTAACATACATCATTAATTTAAATAATATAACTATTTCAAACTTTTTAATTAGAATTACAATTATAATTATTTTAATACTATTATTTATGAAGTCGTTTTGCTGATTTGTCATATTTTCCATGATTTTAGATAATTTATTTATTTGTCATATTTTATTAGTTTTTAGACTAAATCATCAATTTTTTAATTTAGATAATATATATATATTTTAAATTATTTAATTAAGATTATAATTATTTGAACTTCACAAGATTTTGTAACTTTCATGGAATTTAGAATTATGAATTATGTATTATGAATTACTTATGTAGTTATTTCATGTGTATGTTTTATTATTATATAACTAGGTGTTTCGCCCGCACATACGAGCTTAAATTTTTTACAATTATTTATTAATACAATCAAAACTAATTAAAAAAATTATAATGATAGATTATTTATGTTTTCTAACAAATTGTTATATATATTTCCATTTGAAAATTCTTCCTAATAATTTTTAAAACACTTCTATATAAATTTTATTCATTATTAAAACATAAATACTTAAAACCACTCAATGTTCTCTTTTCAATTATATATAATTAGAAAATTTACTTAACTAATATTTAGCTGTGTTCTATGTTTTAAAATTTTTCATTAAAACATATTTATAAGATAACAGCACAGTATATATAGGAATTAAATTAATTAATATTTAGCTATGTGTTTTATGTTTTTTTGAAATTTTTCATTAAAAGATATTTATAACATAACAACACAGTATATATAGGAATTATGTTTTTATTTAAAATATATTTTTAGATTTTGAATAATTCTTATCAATATGAATTTTAATCAATTATCTAATCAAATTTTTTAAAATTTTTACAATTATTTATTAATACAATCACCACTGATTAAAAAAAATAATGTTAGATTATTTATGTTTTCTAGCAAATTATTAGATATATTTCCATTTGAAAATTCTTACTTATAATGTTTTTTTAAAACAATCTTTATAAATTGTTTTGATTATTAAAAAATAAATCTTTAAAATCACTCGATGTTCTCTTTTCAATTATATAGAATTAAAAATTTTACTTAATTACTATTTAGCTATGTGTTTTATGTATTTTTTTAACTTATTCGTTAAAAGATATTTATAAGATAACAACAAATTATATATAGATAACTTAATTAATACTCCCTCCGTTTCACAAAGAATGTCACTCAACCTCTTTTCACACATATTAAGAAATTCATTAAAATGCATTTATATTTTCATTAATATCACATATCTAATCAATAATATTTTAGGTAAATAAATTTATTTATAAGATCAATGCATTTACAATTAATTTTGAGCTGAAAGTTTATAAAAATTACATTGATATTGTAGAATGACACTTTTGTGAAACAAAAAAAATCAGCTAAAATAACACTTAATATGAAACAGAAGGAGTATTTAGCTATGTGGTTTATGTTTGTTTTTAAAACTTTTCATTAAAATATATTTATAAGATAACAACACAGTATATATAGATAACTTAATTAATATTTGGGAGAATTGCCAAGTATGACTCAAAACTTGGAGTCAAACCCAAAAGAATACCCCAACTTGGGTCAAAGGCAAAAGTAACCTAAAAGGCTATTGAAATTACAACTAGGACCATTGTGACCAAACAAAAAAACATGATTTTTTTACGTTTTTACCCCTCGGCAAGTCGTCTGTTTAGACGACTTAAAAATAACTCGTCCAGACGACTTAACTGAAAGTCGTCTGGACAGTTATTCTTAAACATAATTTAAAAATTCTGTAAAAAATATTTTGATAAGTGAAAAATAAGAATTATGTAATTAANAGAATTATGTAATTAACATATGTTTTAATAGATATAAATTAGGATATAACAAATTTCAATTGTTTTCAGCATAGATGAGTGAAAG
>OVBX01003871.1:0-15779 GCA_900406325.1 Erucastrum elatum | reverse complement strand
TAAATAACACTAAAAATTAAGGGGTAATTTATAAGTGTACTTCTATTTTAATAATAGAGATTTCCACTAATTTATATTCTAAGAATTATCCTAATTAAGGCTTCAGAAGAAGTTCTTCTGCCTCATTGGACATTAACACGTATTGAGAATCAGCAAGTTTACATTTAATTTAATAGCATTAGTAGTAATTTGCCATTTATCGACACATCAGATCAGAATTCAGAAAAAAAAAAAAAAAGATGAACTAAAGAACTGTAGGGCTTCGCCTGAAAGGGAGCCCTATGTTTGGAAATAGTTTTCAACCAGCAATTGACGCGCCTCGGCTATTAGGCCATATGCATTGAAGGTACAACAAAGGGGTTCACACCCATTCTAAGAAAAACAAAATAATATAATATGAAAAAGTTGTGAACCGAGGTCGTTGCGCCTTTTGTTCGTGAATCGGGTCTTGACTGTTTTAGCGGGCCCCACGCCACGTGGCGGCCCGCTATTGGTCAGTTCAATTTTTTTTTTTTTTAAAGTGAAACGAAAATATAAAAATAAAATAATAAAAAATCAAAACTGTGAACCCCAACCGGGGTTTAGAGATGTACATGCTCTTAACTCATTAGATTTGTATATGGGCTAAAGTCCATCTCTTAAATTATTGCTCTGCATTTCCTCACAACCACGTCAATATACATACAGCCATAGCCGGATCTGAGAATGCGGGGGCTTGAAACATTTCTTAAGGACTTAAAAAAATTTGGAAGCCGGGATCAATGTTTAGGAGCTTATTCTTACGTAAAAAAATTCGAAAATTTTTGGGGGCCGAGACCAATGTTTCGTCCGGCTTTGCCGAGATCCGGCTCTATACAGCATCCAAGACTAGTGATATCTGAAATCTCAGATGAATTATACATACAGCATCCAAGACTAGTGATATCTGAAATCTCAGATGAATAATGAAAACTGAAACAATAACATAGAAAACACATGATCTTTTTTTCTTAATCATAAAACGGGCCTGAAATATCACCTTTGAAATTAGTTGTCTACATATTGAAATACAAAATTAAATTACCAAAAAAAGAAACTGCCAAAAATAAATATATTGTTACAAAAATGAAAAAAAATGGTGGGGGAAATGTGTTCTTTATGTCCCTTGTTTTTTTTGGTCTGGGGAATAAATTAGAAGGTGGTGGAACTTGGAAGTGGTCTTTGCATGTACTTTTGTAAGTTTTTGGCTCCCACCAGAGATATATATGCACCCTCTACTCTTACGCTTTACTCTTAACCACCGCAAAGACCGAACGTGACAGTGACTCTGTCTCTACCACCTCCCCCCCCCCTGCTCATCCTCTGACTTCCATTTTCTTCTACCACTAATTTGTGTATACGTGTACTTGCGTGCATACATATATATAACATCAACGCAATGTGTGAACGACTGAGAGAAAACATTCATGATAATATAGAGGATTAGTAAACGGAAATCTTATTTAGAATCGTATCGAAAGCAGAGAGATTTTAGTCCGTGAGGAGTTAAAAGATCTTGTTTTCCTAAGAAAAAACACGAAAACTGTTTTTTTTTTTAATATAAAGAGACCAACAGATTGGTTGCTTTATAAATTGTTGCAAAAATAGCTAAAAGAACTCACATCACACACTCACATGTAAGAAAGTTACATTGTTGTGTTGTTAGTTATAAACACAGAGCATCTCAGAGCATGTCTCCTTTTGCTGTTTACGTATTGAATTTTACACGTCACCCCATTTTGTTCGAACTTCCAATATTGAATCTTTCCTCGCTTTTACAAAAGTAATTTGTATATTATGTAGGCCCGAATTATAACAGAGAGAATAGCTGATTTATTTCGACAAGACCCTAACTTAAGGAGATGAAAACAAATATGGAAATCTTTGGTAACCCTCCAAATGTTTTTTTTTTTTTGAAACTAACCCTCCAAATGTTCTTACTACATAAATTTACATCTGATATTTTAAAAACTTCACAAAACCTACACTGTTTTGCGACTTGGTGTAGTTTCTATTTAATTTACCGTTGATTATGCAACCACCAAGTTACCTCTCTAGTTTTTCTTTATATATTCAAAAAAAAAGAGGAGTACTGCCATTAAGTTACCTTTTTTTTGGTGCAACGTCAATTAAGTTACCTCTCTAGTTAATTATTGCTTCTTTCTTGTTTTCACCCTTTATATAATTCAAATCAAAACAAATTAAAGTGTCTAATAAAAAAAGCATGACTAAAATAATCTAAGGACAACTACTGAATTCGAAAGTGATATGTACGATTATTGCGGCTTTTTAAATAAAAACAATAATAGGTGTTCGACGATAAGATGCAATGGATTAGTTCACAATGGGTCATTTCACTACTAATAATATATTTAGGTCCTAAGAATTCTTTTTTTCTTTTTACGACTGAGGACGTCTCTGACCGTCTGAGAATTGAGTCTTGCTTTTCTTTTCTTAATTGTGAAACTAAACTACAAATATTATTATTTTGATCCAAAAAAAACTACAAATACTATATATATTATGTTCGTTAAAGTATAAAACACAATATAAGATACGATGGAGGACCCACCATAGATACGGTCGTGGGAGGAGTTAGATCGGCCTGTGCCGGTCAATGCGGAGCCTAGTTGAATGCTCACACATCTGTTGTTTTTGGTTCTCCTCACAAGACGCGCTCTAACTTGTCGACGCGCAATGTGTTTGCCTGTCTGAATTAGAAAAAAAAATCAGATTTCTTTTAATTGTTTGTGTCTCCCTAAATATTTCATGTTCTTAACAATGGTGTTTGATCAAAAAGACAAAATAACAATGGTGTTATTGGAATCTGTAAAGTAAATTATTCGATATACAAGCAGTAGAATTTAAAACTGACTCATATAGTCACTAATTCGATTGGTAAATGCATATTAAACCGCCTCAAAACCTAGATTTTGCATTTTTTGAATAAATTGAGATATTATGTGACTAAAAAAAATTCAACAGATTCAACTTAATTAGTATTACAGGTTAAATATCGTGAGAAAGAATTATGTTAGGTAGTATGTTGACTGATTTTATAATTATAGAAAATGCAGCACTTGAAATTACTAAATTTAAAGCATAACAATCAGTAACTTTAGTTAGCTTATAACAATCTGCTTAGATTAGATAAGTTATACATAGGACAAAATTATTTGACATGCTCTAGATTATAGTTTCATAGTAATATACATGCACAAAGGTAGTGTTAAAAAAAAAACTAAATACAATTACCATTTACTTGAAAATATAGATTTTGTTCATTTGTATATCACATTGATTTGTGACTGTGATTTGTGATCAGTTGCAGACTGAATTTCACATGTAACAATTTATTTTGGTATTGCTTGATTGATCGTGCGATTGAGACAATGTCGCAAATTGTAAATTGTTATTCGTTTAGATGTAGAGTGACTAATCGTGTGGCCACTCAAATCATAAATTTAAATCTCTAATAATAAAATTTTCTCAAAAAAAAATCTCTTAATAAAATTAGCGACTAAAAGAAATATATAAAAAAAAAACTTGCGACAACGAAACAAACAACATTTGGTCGCAAACCGTAGGTCACACATCAATAACAAAATGAATAACATTTTAGGCACAGACTATAAGTTGCTGTGACATGTAAGCGGATGCTTATTAGCATATGTTCTAGTCAATTGGTATAAACCATTTTAAGATCTGTGTGCTTTCAATCCTAAAATCTAATGGATGTGCGTGAGATGGCGCGTGGTTTCTGAGAGAGGACGTGAAGAGTGTTGCAAGCGGAGAAAGCACGGTCCCGCGATTCGTGCGGTTCGCTTTCCTCACGATAAGTGACGCACCGACTCACTGCTGACGGCACGTGCGCACGTGACCCCCTCCTTTTTTGTATTTTCTTTGCTGAATTAATCAGAATAGATTAGTACATTCTGCTATTAATTATTCTCTTCGTCTAGACAGATCTCAGTGATTAGGTACTTTTTTTTTTTTTGATAATTTTATCTATAAATTTTCTAACTAATATTCTCGGTTGATTTATAAGAGTTGGACTGTGTATACTGTATAGTTCCTTTTTTGTCACATGACTGTAAACTTTTGTTACATTAATTATCATTTGTTCTTGTGTACATAGTCAAATGGATGCACTTACCTTTTTGTTTGGTTAAAAATTGAACTTTATATGTATTTCCTTTTGTAACAACATTGTGCATTTGCATATGGTATTTGCTTTGTTTTTTTTGTTGATGAAACATGATTATATTTTCGTACAGCCTATNTAAAAAAAAAAAAAAAAAAAAAAAAAAAAAAAAAAAAATGATACAAACTACGTTTCCACAAGTGACTTTTTTTGGTCCATCTTATAATTAATTCTTCTCTCCTTAGTTTGAAATCAAAGATGAGTCTCAAATTTTGTAGTTAATTATATAAAATTTGATGTTAAATTTGCATTTGTATTTCACTTATTTTGTTTATATTTAATGTGTACTTCTCTAATAAATTTAGGACTTTAACTATTCTAAAAGTTAACAAAATTACTGTTCTAAAAAATATCCATATGGTAGTCCTGAAAGAAATTTTTAATGAAATCTGAAACCGTCTTTGTTTTATTTTTTTTTAATTCATAAAATTATGATCTACTGTAAAAACTTTTAAACATTTGATCATTAAACCAAGATTTTTTTTGCATCATTTCATTTGTTATTGTATCCAGTGGCAGAGCAAAAAACTTTTTATATTAAAATCAATTTTTAAGTAGGTCAAATTGTTATATTTAATGGGATCAATAAATATTTTCTTAAATAAAAAAATTATTTTCTAAAAAAAATAGTGGAGTCAGCTGACCCCACTCTTCATACACTGCCGCATCCCCTGATTGTATCCTTAATTCTTTTTGTTAATACTGCATTTGGATTTGGAAACTTTAGAATATTTCTTCTTGCCTTTTTTTCTCGTGTGAGAAATGGATCCATATGTTTTATCCATGAATCATGATAACAAAATAATGACGTGTAAGAAACCATACAGAAAAATTCATTCAAAAAAAAAGAAACCATACAAAAATGAAATTAACAAACAGGTGTAAAAAAATTATAAATAATGGATTACTCGTTGGTTATATTAATATAATAGTTGTGCTAAAGGTACTGTTGTTTTATGGTTTGCAGTGTTTTCTATAACTCGTTTTTTTAGGTTTATCCAGGTGTATCTTTTTTTTACACTCTGGAACTTGGAAGTTAAGGTTTTACTGTGCTATATGAAGTGCATAATTGAGAGTAATTGTAGATTAGTGGTATTTGAGGCTGTTTGTTCTGATTTATTGCAAATGTTATATGATTAAGATGATTGGTCAACGTTTTGATATATATTGGAGGAGTTTTAATGCTTTAGAACTTCTTTAATTTCTTTCATTCTAATTTCTATTTTTGTTGATTCCATTAGGACAAGATGTAATGATGTATTTGAGATATACTTGGGGACGAAAAATTATATATATGCTTAGATCTAAATAAGCATCATATATACTAGGGTTGATAGTCGATATATAACATATATTATAAATATTATGTAATGAACTTTTGATTATATAACATAAAGCAAATTTTTCCGTCTGCGCATGGTATCACAACATATCTAATTTTTTGTGTTATCTATTCTTAATCTAACCAAAAAGATAGATAACAAAAAATTAGATAGGTTCTGATACTATGTAAAAAGAAAAAAAAAAAATATATATATATATATATATATATATATATATATGCTTTATGTTATATCATCAAAAAAGAGTATGTTACTTCCTAAGCTTTTCTTTTCTTATACTAATCTCTTTTTATTTTCGCAATGCTTTCTCTGTTATCAATATGATTGGTAAACAAACGATAGCCATGCGTTCTTATCAGCAGTTCAGCACCACTTGAATATTTAACCATGGTTATATTACCTTCATCCTTCTGATTATTGGATAAGTGCATACATCTATTTCTGGATTAGAACAAACTATGATCTGTAGGTGAAATTAATGCTGAATTTGCTCGCTAAACAAAAGCACGTTTTATTGATGGAAACTAAAGCTTTCGACTAACAAGCTTGAAGATGGAGAAATTGGGTATAGTCAGTTCCATGACCATCTATAGCCTATTGGATGTACAACTATAATATAACCCTCGATTTCTCTTGTTGACAGCCAAAGCTAATGTGGGAAGTCCTCTTTTTGTGTCGACATCGATGGATAATGTATACTAAGGCACACAGTATTAGATTTTCGCGTGGAATATTGAGTATCGTATGTATTTCATGTATTCTAGGGTTAATAGCCGATTTAATAACATTTTTTTATAGATTCCTTTTTTTTTTAGATTCTTCATTGTAATGTCTGACGATTTTCTTATATATAGTGCTATAACACGAGATTTGTAATTTTTCGTGTTTGTACCAAACAAACTTCTTCTGTGAAAAGATCCATTCGCATTTTTAATCATCAACATATAGGATTGGACGTGAACAGAATAATATGAAAACGTCTTTGACGTTTAAGTCAAATCTAAGACCACATTATTGGTTCGAATATTAACGAGATAAAGAGATGATGCTAGGTTTGGCGTGGAATGAACACAATTTGCGGTCCAGTCTGCTACTTGACTGAACTCTGAAGTATAACATGACACAAATCTAGTTTCAAAAAAAAAAAAGAAACACATGACACAAATCTAGTTTTCAATATTATGTTCTTTAAATATTATTCACTCTATTTCATAATACATAAAGTTTTGACTTATTGCACAAAGATTAAGAAATTTGTTTTTTTTTTTAAAAGTAACCTTAAAATATAATCTAAAATTTATTCAATCAATTACAAAAATAACTGCAACATCTTATTGGTTACGCAGTTTCCAGTAAAGTTAAAAATAACATAAAAATTCAAAACATCATCTATTTTGAAACAACAAAAACCTCCTAAAACATCATCTATTATAAAATGGAGAGAGTAACTATTAAACTTCCGCAATGTGAGATGGAGATGAAATGGTCCAGCATCATTTTCAATACGATAAAACATCAAATCTGTCCTGGTTCGTAATTAATGTGGAGGAAGAAGGGTAAAACGATACTTCAAAAAGAAATGGTAGTGAGTGATGAGAGGGGAAAACAAAAACAGAACCACTTTTGTCATCCCTCAACACCTACATTTGTCTTGCTAGCCAGAAAGAAGATAATACTTGTCCCCACCCTCTCAAATCTCAATTTTCTATATTTTATTTAATCCATGAAAAAAATATGTATTTTTGACAAATTTCATTCATGTCTTAAATAAAAATATAAGAAATATTTAAGGAAATGGTACATTTTCATAGCCATGTCCAAACTTATCTTAGCTTTTGTTAAGTGATTTTTTTTTGAAAATTTATCAAAATACCACAAATTAAACACCCACTTTTCAAAAATATCCTCATTCAAAAATTTACTAACATTTAGATTTGTACTTTAGTGATTAGTATTTTAGCTTTAGTTTTAAGGGGTTGGATTGGATTCATAAATTTTTTATGAATATTTGAGAAAATTATTTTAGTATAGTTTTGTCACAAATCTATGGTATTTATAAAAATAGTCATTCATTAGTGATAAATTTAAAAAACGGTATCAAACATGTGATAAAATTGAAATTCTGTTGTTTCCATATTCAGAACCATGTCCAAACTAATAGTATAAAGCCTAATGTATGTAACACTATATTAGGTGTATTTAATCGAGAGTTTTAGGTGATTTGTATTAAAATGACAGATTCATTGTTATTCAAACATGAATTTCAAAAACTCATTAAAATCCACTGTTATTGAACTTAACATTTCATAAAATACTCTAAAATCTACAGTTATTAAAGTTTTCAGGTGATTGTAAAGTGTTTGGATGAAATTTCTTAGTTAAAAAAAATCAAAACCCAAATCTCTTGGTTTTAGATGATTTTCAAGAGTAGTTTAACAAAACTCACATAAATCTCTGCAACTTATTGAAATCATATAAAACTCTATTAAAAATCAAATCACATATCAAATGTTAATTGAATACCCCCTGGAGAAAGTAATAACGTTTTTAACGATCAATTATAGTGGAATTATAGGAAATCCATATTTTTTTCTTGGTGAAGGTAGACTAATTTTTAAAGTCTAAAACAATGGACCACCATGAATTTACTAAACAAAAATTGTTAAAAAATCGAAATTTTCATACATAAAACTTTCAAAAATGTTTAGTTGTCATAAAATAGATTATAAAAACTGAAAAACGTGTTCGAAAATTATTAAACCAACACTTTAATAAATATAGGTGGACCAAATATTTATGAATGCAACTCAATAAGTGGAGATGACATTATGTATGACAATCGTGATAACCTTAAAAGAAATAATATTTACGATATTCCAATAAATAATCAATTTTCTTATCATATATTCCCTTAAACGGCTAAACCCTAACTTGTCGCCGGGATTTCGTTTAATATAATTCTGTTCACTAAAAGACTCGAAGCAAAAGAACAGTAGTGAGAGAAAGTATGAGAGAGATGAGACTCTGTGGTTGACAAACTCTTTTGCTCTCACATAGAAAGATAACTTATTTTCTTTTCTTTTTTTTTCTTTTCTTTTCAGTGGGTAGTTTTATAATATTTGGACAAAAGAGAGTTTGTCTGAAGAAAGCTAAAGAGTTTAAAGACCTTAAAGAGTTGTAATGGTTTATGTCTTTGGGGAATCCTGAAGGGTGTTATGAAGTGAGAGAGAGAAATAGAAAGAAAAGAGGGTAAAAAGAGAGAGAGTAGAAACATGGTGGGCTCAGGAAGTGTAGGAGGAGATAGAAGCAAAGATGCTGTAGGGATGATGGCACTACACGAAGCACTTAGAAGCGTCTGTCTTAACTCAGACTGGATTTACTCTGTTTTCTGGACCATTCGTCCCCGACCGTACACTCATATCTCTCTCTCTCTCTGTTCATAAATCTTCTCTATCTATGTTTCTTTATCTTTTGTTGTTCCTCTTTCTGATTACAGGAGGGTCCGTGGTGGTAATGGATGCAAGATTGGTGATGAAAGTGGCAGCTTGTGAGTTTTGTCTCTTTCTACTTTTCCTCTGCTTTTGCCAGAAACAGAGCAGCTCTGTTTCAACTCAAGATCTCTTCCTGAAACAGTTTATTTCTCTTGTATGATTTTAATACTAAAGGATGCTGATGTGGGAAGATGGGTTTTGTGGAGGAGGAGGAGGGAGAAGTGAAGATCTTTGTCTGGAACCAGACATTGAAGGTGAAGATCTTGTCAGAAAAGCTTTCAGCAAGATGTCCATTCAGTTATATAATTATGGAGAAGGGTGGGTGCTGGGTAGGTGGTTATATAAATAATTATGGAGGAAATAATTAGATTATATAAACACACCCTAATCACTTCATAATTAGCGAACTTTGATTAAGATTATATTATATTGTGAATCTTTCGTATGATATCTGCAGATTGATGGGTAAAGTTGCTTCTGATAAATGTCACAAGTGGGTATTCAAAGAACCATCTGAATCTGAACCCAATCTTGCTAATTACTGGCAGAGTTCTTTTGATGCTGTAAGTTTTCTTAATCTTCCACATATCTTTAAATCTTCTTTTTTTTCTTCTAATTTTGGTTAGATGAGAAGTTTATGATCTTAATGGTTACACCTTAACACCTTAGCTTTTGGTTGTTCAAATATTTATTGCAGCTTCCTCCAGAATGGACAGACCAATTTGAATCAGGCATACAGGTCAACAGTCAAACATCCTTTTACATGTTTTTAGTTTTTTTTTCAAACTTTGATTTACTGTTCTTGAACTTACCTTAGCACTGTTTTAAATGAACAGACAATTGCTGTGATTCAAGCTGGACATGGTTTGTTACAGCTAGGTTCTTGCAAGATTGTGAGTTTTTTTCATCTTACATTTTCATATTAGCTTTTTAATTCGACTATTCAATCATTGTTTTACTCACACTCCAGATACCAGAAGATCTTCATTTTGTGCTGAGGATGAGGCAATTGTTTGAATCAATAGGTTATCGGTCCGGTTTTTATCTTTCTCAACTCTTCTCTTCAAACCGAACCAGTGCGGCTCCATCATCCTCCTTGGTTCCAAACCAGCAACCTCAGTCTCAGCCTTTGGCATGGGGATCACACTCTCCATTGTTACCTTCCCCTGGTTATCAGAACCAAACACTACCTGCGTCAGCAAGATATGGTTTCCTTCAAGAAAACAATGCTCCTCCTCATCCTCAGATGCTTCCTCCAATGGAAGAACATGAAGAAGACATCAAATGGCCTAATGGTTTATCTTTGTTCAATGCCTTGACTGGCCCTGCAGATGAAGCTAGTAGACTTCTGTTTAACCAGGAACAGAACCCGATGAATATCGAAAACCAGAACGAGTTCCTGAGCCTTGAAAGTCATCCTAGCAAGTTTAGAAGAAGCTATACATTACCAGCAAGAATGGACTCTTCCTCATCATCAACCTCGCTTGATCAGCAACCACTAGAGTTCAGGAACAACTCTGGAAGCAATGCAGGAATGTTCCCTGACGTTATGGAGACGTTCTTGAGGTGATTTGACAAGTTCAAGAATCAGGTTTAAAGACATATTTTAAAAAGATAACGAAAAGCTTTTAGCGTAATATGTTTTAAGACCGTCCCTTTGTTTCTTTCTTACACCTCCCTCGTTGTTGTTGTTGTTGCTGTTGTAACATATGTCTGCTTTTATGTCAAAACTCTTTTTAACGTTTTTTAAGATACTCTGTAACGTATCATAAGGATTGTCACGTGAGAAAAGTCTGATTCTCTTGCTGTATTTGTACTTTGTATGTTGGATCTGGCCCTAGGCATTCGGTTCTTTGTTTGGTTATTTTAGTTCCAGTAACAAAATTGGGAAGTAGCTAATATGCAAAGTAATTTTGAGTCTCATTCTGCTCCGGTTCAGTTCTAGTTTTTCGATTAATTTAGGTTAAATGTTAGAAAATTCAGTTTCTTCGAATGAAATATAAAATGATTTCAGGGTTTTAGATAAAAAAAATTAGACAATCTCAAAACACTTAGGATAAAATTCTAGTAATTCAGTTTTTTGGGTATTTAAATTTATAAATAATTTTCTTAAATTATTTGATAATTTAAAACTAAGTACAATAAATATTTATACATATATAAACTATATTATATGAATTTGGATAACCTTGGGTTCCAGTTTGTTTCACTTTTTTGGTTCTAGGATCCCAACCCGAACTGAATCTTGTTTCTCGGTTCCGGATAAACTGAACAAGCCTAGTTGGATCAACAAAAGTTCATAACTTTACATGTATACCCCAAGCTTCTCTACCCAAAACCAGTGATCTTACATTAAAGAACTACTTAACAAAAGGGATCCTTACAAAGGATTTAACACTGCTGTTTAACAGACTCTACTGAAACATCTTCAAGCCAAGCAACAACCTCTTCAATCAACGGTCTCCTTCTAGGGTCACGATCAATGCATCTGCACGCAATCTCCAACATCTCCAAAACCTCTTTCTCCTCCACATCCTCCTCACGTATCGCCGCATCAATAAGCTCAGCCTCACGCTTCTCAGCCTTCATCTGAAACACCCTAGACACCAAGTCTCTACAGCTCTTCCCTTTACACACTTCCACCGGTCTCCTCCCCGTAACAAGCTCCAAAAGCACCACGCCGAAACTATAAACATCTCCTCTACACGTGGCTATCAAAGACTGGCTATACTCCGGAGGAATGTACCCCAACGTCCCCACCAAATCAGTCGTAACATGAGTATCGTAAGGCCTAAGCAACCTCGCCAACCCGAAATCCGCAAGATGAGCTTCGAAGTTATCGTCCAACAGAATGTTAGACGACTTCACGTCCCTGTGGATAACGTTAGGTTCACAGTCCTTATGCAAGTAAGCGAGCCCACGCGCGGCTCCTCGAGCTATCTTCAACCTCACGCTCCATCCGAGAGACGTGTTTGCATCAAAACAACGCTCGTGGAGCCAATAGTCCAAGCTCCCGTTCTCCATGAACGAGTAGATGAGCAGCCTATCGCTCCCGTGCTTGCAGTAGCCCTGAAGAGAGACGAGATTCACGTGCTCGGCACGCGACAGCGCTTCAACTTCGGCTTGGAACTCACGTTCCATCTGCCCGCAGTCCCCCGAAAGCCGCTTGACCGCTGCTTTCGAGCCGTCCGGCAGATCGGCCTTGTAGACTAGACCGAACCCGCCGCATCCTATGATGTTTGCCTGGCTGAAACTGTTCGTAGACTTGAGAAGATCAGCTACGGTCAGGTCTTTGCATCCACAGCTATGGAAGAGAACAATCTTTGACGACGTGATGGGAGCTTCGGCACCTTCCTCCTCATCAAGGACATTGACTCTATCATCATCAGCAGCATCTTTTCTCGAGAGTCTTAGGAGAATAACTGAGAGAAGTAGTGTGATCCCCACGGCAAGGCTTATTGTAAGCACAACAATGCTGCTTCTCCCAAACCTTCCACTATTGTTATGACTATGTAAAGAGCCTTTAGGTGTCAACATGTTATTACTCATCAGAACATCGCAGGGAGAGTCTATGGCGCGGCAGAGTCCTAAGTTTCCTTCGAAGCTTGAGTGAGGGAAGCTGTAGAACTGACCGCCTGATGGAATGGGGCCCGTGAGACGGTTATAAGCAACGCTGAACCTTGATAAGAAAGTGAGGCCTTGAAAAGACAGAGGGATTGAACCGTGGAGGTGGTTGTAAGAGAAATCAAGAAGCTCCAAGTTGTCAAGATTTGAGATGGGGTCAGGTATTGTACCGGTGAAGTTGTTCCTGCTCAAGTCCAGCATGTGAAGCTCTTTCAACCGTCCTATCTCAGACAAGATGGTGCCGTTGAGTCTGTTGTTGTTTAGGTAGATAGACGGAGGGAATCTTGAGACTTGGTTGTAAGGAAGACCGTGAGAGCTCTTGTTCCTCTTTACATACAGAGGGATCCCTGAAGAGTCTATCATCTGAGAGGAGTCAGTGCAGTTTAGATGGATCAGGCTCTTGAGCTCGGTTAAGGCCACAGGGATTGTTCCAGTTAATGTGTTGTTAGAGAAGTCTATGTAGAATAAACTCTCCATCTGACCGATCCAAGAAGGGATGGTTCCGTAGAGGCGGTTCCAAGAGAGATCAAGAACCTGAAGCTTCTTGCAGCTCAACAGCCAGCTCGGAATGTGACCTCTGAGACCGCAGTTTCCGAGGGCTAAGATGGCGAGGTTGTCGAAGCCGGTTACATCTCTCGGCACTTCCTCTCGGATAAAGTTCTTTGAGAGGATGAGAGTGGAGAGGTTCCTGCAGTGTTGAAGCACGTTCATGGCCTCTGACAAGTCCACAAAGCTGTTGTTGGATAAGGACAGGAACAGAAGAGACTTCAGGTTCTTGAACGTGGTGGGGATCTTGCCGGTGAACTCGTTTTTCGCCAAGCTCAAGATCTTCATCTTGGGACAATGACCGAGGGAATCAGGAAGATGTCCGGAGAAGTGATTACTAGCGAGATCAAGAACGCAGAGATCTTGGAGACCAGTGAAGTTGAGATCTACAGAACCGGTTAAGGAGTTGTTCCTAAGATCAAGAACTTTGAGCTTGGTACACTGAGATAAGCTTGAAGGAAACTCTCCTGAGAACTTGTTGGAGCTTACGTCTATGTGTTCGAGTTGAGTGAGGTTCCCAAACACATCCGGTATCTCACCGGAGAACCGGTTCTCGGATATCAAGAGAGACTTGAGAGCAGTGAGGTTGCTCAGCTTCTCGGTTAGCTCTCCTGATAAGTAGTTTCCAGAGAGTGAGAGCTGAGTAGACTTGCTACAGTTGTACAATCCATCAAAGCTCCCAACCAAACGGTTCATGGATAAATCAAGAACCTCACTGCATAGCTGAGGATGAATCTCACCTTCCAACAAGTTGTTGCTTACGTTAAGCATCACAAGACTAGGAAACACTCCGAGTTTTGATAGGTTCCCGGTTAGGAAGTTATGGCTCAGGTCAAGAACTTGAAGCTGCTGCAACTTGGAGATCTCTGATGGCAATTCGCCTTTGAGGTGGTTATGAGAGAGATCGAGTTGTCTCAGCTCACTCAACTCGCCTAGAGAACTTGAGACCACACCTTCTAAACCTTTTTCAGACAGAACCAGGTTTGTAACTCGACCAGAAGCATCACAGACAACACCACCCCACTCACAACAGCTTGAATTGTTGAACCAAGATTCAGTAACAGACCTGTTCTTCAACGCTCCTGCGAACTCCCTGAGAGAAGATAAGTCGCTGGGATGACATGGAAGCGTTGGCTGGCTCAGAGATGAACCAAGAAACAAGATTACCACTAGGAGAATCATCACCATGACTAACCAACACAGACAAAAGTCTTCGCTAGAGTTTAAGTCTCAAATAAAGACTCAAAGAGTCACATGCTCATGTCCCAAAAAGAGTAGAGCTTCCACGACTTGTGATTGAAGCAACATTGTGAAAGCGAATTGAGAACAGCAAAACGTATCTTCCTGAAACCGAATCCCAAGAAAAGAGAGTGTTATGAAATCAAAGCAGAAGAAGAAACTAAACAGACAAGACTCGTTGTAACTAAGACTGCTCACATCCCTAAGTCTTATCCAAGACTTGTAACTTAAGCAAAAGATATAAACTTTAACACTTAAAAATAGTCAAAAGAGTAAAGTAATAATACCGTTAAGCAATTCAGCCAACAGAAAAAAAAAAACCCTAAATTGCAGAGCTTTCCAAGGTAAAGCTAAGACCTTTCGAGTTCACAACCGCCACTGAGACATTGAATTATTTTTGTTTCTTCTCTCGCTCAGGGGAACGATGATGCCGAAGACTTTTTGTAGTGTATATAGTCTGAAAGTGCAGGTCTTTTTCGTGGTGAGACAAGAACAGTAAAAAAAAAGTGAAAACAGAGAGAGTAGTTGAGTAATTTCGAAAATTGATTGGAGAAGACGATAGAAGAAGATGTTTTTGAGAAGAAAGGAAAAGGGAGAGTTGTTTCGTTTTCTCAAGAACAGTGAGAAGTTGCTAATTTAGCTTTTGTCCGTGACAGGTCTTGTCTCAAAAGTCTTGTGTGCACTTCTCCTTACCTTTTTGTTTTTATTTTGCTTATAAATTAGTAGAAAAATATGTAATCGTCAATTAAATTTTTACTATTTAATTTCTGTGGACACAATCCTGCACAACTATTTATTACATACAGCTCATAAGTTTTTTTTATATTCTTTACATAATAAATTAAATCCTCACACAGTTTGACTGTAGTTTGTTTTTTATTCTTTAAATATTTTGGAGATAATGTTATTTTAATTTACCTCCGTTGAGTAAAGAAATAATTACACCACAGGGCAGTTTTAAGTTTATTATGACATAATAAGGCAGTTTGTGCTATCAAGGTACTTTTTCCTAACCAAGCATATTTTCAGTTAAAAGCTAACTCAATAACTTTGTAACCAACTTTCATACGTTAACTACATCCAATATATATTTCTTTTTTTTTTCTGAGATTTAACCACAACCATTCATTCATTTATTAGTCTAGTGATCAAAATTTACCAGAGTTAAAGTGGGTCCTTCTATATTTTATCTTCTTTTTCATCTTCCCAAATACTTCAATTTTTTCTAAATTAAAACTTGATTCTTCAGATTTCTTTTTTTTTAAATTGGTATTTAATCATTGTCTCCATGATTCAATCTTTCTTTTAAGATAT
>OVBX01003870.1:0-15779 GCA_900406325.1 Erucastrum elatum | reverse complement strand
TATTAAAATAATATTGAGTTACAAATATTTCATCTTGTTCTATAAGTAGTTTAAAATATTTGAAATCTTAGAATATATAGATTTTATTATTCAAAATAATTAATGATAAGTTAAACATATATTTTAGGAATATTTAAAATATTGTTTAATGTCGAATTTTAATATGAATTTCGTTCAAAATAATTAATCGTAACATTATCCAATTTTAATATTGTTAAAATAAATTTTAAATATGAATATTCCTAAAAATCAGCTAATTTATTTTAGGAAATATATTAAATATTAAATTAAATTAAATTATATTGATTTAAGAAATTGTTTATTTAATGATTCATTTAATTCCTTAAATATATGTTCATTTAATGGTTCATTTGTATATGTTCTTTAAATATAAGTTCATTTAATGTTTCATTTAATTACTTCAGTGGCATGCCATTTTAAATAACGCTGAAAATTAATGGATAATTTATATATGTACTTCAATTTTAATAATAGAGATAATAACTGCAGTCACTTGGTTTAATTTTTAAACTTCTGAATTAAATTACCTTTCCATTTTCTTGCCTACTTCTAACTAAAACTCACACCTCTTTTTGGGTATAATTTCGATGAAGATATTATTGTCTTCAATGTGATTTTTTTTTTTGGAGAAAGTTGAATGTGATTTCTGTTGATGTTTCTCCTTTTGAAAATTTTTAAACTTTCCAATTTAGATACATATTGTCAACCAAATTACTCGAAAGTCAATTAAGATTTTTTTTTCTTTCTTGACAGCTGTTGTAGAAAGTTATATTCATCATGAAGATTGCTACCTTTTTCCTCTCGAAGCAAAAGAAACACGTATACGAAAACCAGTAACGGGTAACGTATTCACCTAATATTGAGAAACAATGGTTTGCTAAAACTGATATGATATTAGACGTGAATCGTGATATATAATCAAAAAATTATAATATCAATGAGTATAATAAACAAAGGAGTATCAGCATCGGATCCAAATTATAAGATATTCAATTAATTTATAAAAGGAGCAAAAAAGAAAAACAGGAAGGGATTGATATGACTTAAGATACAGTGAATATTGACAACGTGTTGCTCATTATCTATTTAACGTGTTTAGCACCTTGGTCCAGACTCGACACTCAGTCGCCACATGCGCATGATGTTGCTTCATTGGCGCTAAATATAACAGCATGGTATTTGGTAATATTAACACCTTTATATTGTGTAAATCTTTTGAATGTACACTTGGATATCTGCATGTTGATGTGTTTGTAACTTCTGACAACCAAAAACTAAAGTTTTGGAATATTATCCCTGCTAGAAGTTGGTTAAGGTTTATCTTTGTCTCAAGTAGCCTTAGTTTTTGGCTAAATACATCAACCTCAACCTTGTAAGTTTAATGACATCACTATCTTATCTGAAAGCTGGACGATAATTTTAGTTTAAATATACGCATTGGTAGAGTTTACAAGAAAAGGGAAAGTCAGAACAAACTTGAGGGATCATTAGTTTGGTGGTTAACCAATTTTATCCTAATGAAAACCAAATATCTCCAGTTAGCAATATTTTACTGTTTTAACTTAAAATAATGCTTATAACCTGTTGACAATAGCAAAAAAATAGTGCTTATATAACCCATGGTAAATAACTTTAGATAAAGAAATTATGTTTGGTCATTCGTTATGATTATACTATTTATTCACTTTTCTTAGAACTTATTGAAGTTCTCACTGTAGTTCTCACCAAGTCACCGACGAAACTCATGAGCGTTGAAATCCAACCTAACAGTCCTTTACTTTCAATCTTCTGTTTTCAGTTTTATATATAAGTATATATTCCTCCCTATATTACTTACTAAATGACTTTATTAATCTAAATCAAACATTGTGTCTCGAATGTGCCAGCCAAAATGGTCCAAATTTAGTGGTTGGCACTAAGATAGATTGCAAAATTAACAGCAAAACCATTGGTCAAAAGAAATAATTTCCGTTTGTTTTGTAGTGAGTGAGAACCCAATTAGCATGACTAATGTAAAAGCAAGCATTTATACATAGATACACATGTTTATACATATTGTAATCTAATTTATTCTATATAAACACCCAAACCGACAGGTAAGGGAGGATACCCACAAAAAACAATCCATGTAAATAAATAAAAGTACACACATCGCTCTCCAATGGATGATCAAATTGAGAAGATGATTCAAGAACAAGAACCGATGGCTGAGACCATGCCAAATGTTATAACGGCGATGTCATCTCTTCTACAAAGGGTTTCAGAGACGAACGACGATCTGAGCCGTCCGTTATGGGAGCACCAGAGGATCTCAGCTTTCAGTGCATTGACCAAACCTTCTATACCGATCAGAAGCTACATGGAGAGGATCTTCAAGTACGCAAATTGTAGCGACTCGTGTTACATAGTAGCCTATATATACTTGGACCGGTTCATACAAAAGCAGCCGTTTGTGCCTATTGACTCCTTTAATGTCCATAGGCTCATCATCACGAGCGTCTTGGTCTCTGCCAAATTCATGGATGACATGTAAGTTTTCTCAATTTATACTATTTTGGGTGGTCTAAGGTAATCACTTCTCTAAAACATTATTTCAATTTGATAAACTTTAGGTGCTACAATAACGCATATTATGCAAAAATTGGAGGAATAACCACAGAGGAGATGAACTTGTTAGAGCTGGATTTCTTATTTGGAATTGGATTCCAGTTAAATGTGACGTTGTCTACTTACAACAACTATTGTTCTTCCCTACAAAGAGAGATGTTTGTGAGGAAGATGTACTCTCCACTTTTGGAACCTTCTTTCTTGACTCACAAGAATCTTCTAACGAGTTTGCATGATGAAGATTCACTATCTATTCATCAGAATAAGCAACTCACAACAGCTGTTTGATACATTAGAAGAAATCAAACATTTTTTCAATGAACCTAAGCAGCATACAAATTGATACATTGTGATGATTTATGTAACCTTGTTGAAGGAAATGTTTCAGCATTTTTGAAAACTTTAAATTGATTTCCCTGGACTTAAAACTCTTTTGGTTGTTTTACAAAATATAATGGAAATACAATGAAAAGTTGTAACCGATTTCGCAATTCCTTGTTAACTTTTTGAAATAATAAATTAGCATGGAACACCTACATTTACTGAGTTTTTTTTCTCACATCTAAGAATTTGAAGGTTCTATTTTCTAATTTAGGTTTCAAGAGCCAAACGAAATTTAGGAGAAGTATACAGTATACATACACAAAGTGAAGGTATTTTTGTTTGCAATTTTAACTATTTAGTTAATAATTTATATTATGGACGGGAAAAATAAAAATCAATATTATCTTTTATTCAATTTGTTAAATTCAATTGATTGTTTTCTTTTCCATTTCGGAACCTCAATGCTTTTCAGCAACAATGAAACAAAAAAAAACAGAGAACTGAAACAGAGTATATAAAGGGAAATCCCAATGACTTAAGCTTCCCAACCACGCAACTGGGTGGCTCGAGCTACACGGTTAACTCCAAGGGTGAAAGCTCCCATACGGAGGTTGCAGGAGTGAGTATGGCACATAGACTTGATGTTGTGGAAGGCTCGAGTCATGTACTTTTGAAGCTCCAGGTTCACTTTCTCCTCTTCCCACATGAACCCTTGGATGTTCTGTACCCACTCAAAGTAACTAACCGTCACTCCTCCTGCGTTTGCGTATATATCCGGAAGTATAATCACTCCTTTCTTCGACAGAATCTGCAAATAATCAAAAACAAAGATTAGATTTCAAGAGATGGGTTAGATAAGTGTGTTATCATGATGCTGCAATTACCTCATCAGCATCTGGATCGGTTGGATGGTTTGCTGCCTCTATAATGAACTTTGCCTTCACATCTCCAGCATTTTCCCTAACCAAAAAGTTAAAAGAATCAGAAAGTTGCACCTCTATGATTTGATGTGAGAGAGTTTTTGTTACTACTTGTTCAAGACACCACCAAGAGCACAAGGAATGAGAACATCACACTCATGAAGCAGGAGTTCCTCAGAGTCCATAGCGTCTCCACCGCTGAAATCCTTGAGACTTCCAGTTGCATCTTTGTGTTTCAGAAGAGCGTTGATGTCTAGACCTTCAGGGTTCCTCACTGCACCTGTGATGTCGCTCACCGCAACCACTTTCCCACCTTTCTCGTGGATCAGCTTGGCTGCCCATGTTCCAACATTCCCAAAACCCTGTTCACACACACACACACACCAACCAATTACTCTCAACTCTCTGATACACAACATTAAGCTCTTCTAGAAGTGAGATTGTTACCTGAACAACAAATGTCAATCCCTGAATAGATTTACCGTACTCAGCAAGAAGAGCTTCAGTAGCATAGACCACACCACGTCCTGTAGCAGCTTCCCTACCAAGAGAACCACCAAGATCCTACAACCAAAGCGAAATCAAACAATCACACACCCACAACGTTTGGCAACCACACACAATCACAGTCAAGAGAGCCTTCTTTCTTACAATGGGCTTTCCGGTGACAACAGCAGGGGAATGACCATGAAACTTGGAGTACTCATCAAGAATCCAAGCCATGGTCTGAGCATTAGTCCCCATGTCAGGAGCAGGCACATCAGTATGAATACCGATGAGATCATGGATCTTCTGAGTAAAGACACGTGTAAGACGCTCGAGCTCGCTCATACTCAAGTCACGTGGGTTGCACCCGATCCCACCTTTAGCCCCACCGTACGGAATGTCAGCAACCGCCGTCTTCCACGTCATCAGCTGAGCTAACGCGTTCACTTCATCCGGATCAACCTTCAAACAAAAATTAAAAAAAAAAAATCAAAACTTTAGAAATACCCAATCCTTAGATTCGATTCAAGATTCCAAGATTCCAATTCCAAACCCTAGATCAAGAACAAATGATTCAAAACCAATTTTTTAAAAATAAAAATCAAAACTTTAGAAATACCCAATCCCTAGATTCGATTCAAGATTCCAATTTCAAACCCTAGATCAAGAAAAAAGGGAGAGACTTTGACGAACCTCGGGGTGATATCTGATCCCTCCTTTCATGGGACCACGAGCATTGTCGTGTTGAACCCTGAACCCGATGTAGGAGACGAGAGTGCCGTCGTCTTTGGGGATGGTGCACTCCACCTTGATTTCTCTGAACGGGATCATGAGACTCCTCTCGATCTTCGAATCCAGGCCGAGGATCCGAGACGCGTGGCGGAAGTTCCTGTTCGTTGCGGCTAAAGCATTCATGGCTGCTCGATGGAATGGAGAAGAAAACGCAACTTATCAAATCAAAGTGATCGCAAGGAAGTAAGGAAGAAAGATCCAAGATTGTATCTTTGAATCACTCTTATTTGGTAGTTGATGATGGGAGGAAGGAGGAGAGAAGAGAAGGAGTCTATTTATTTGATTTGAATCTGAGGCATTGGATATATTTGACTTCTCGTTCATACGTCAGGACGAACCAGAGTGAAACTCTCTCTTATCCTTGAAAATGACTCTTTTTGTCCTTACCTTATCTTATTTGGCTCTCTCTTTCTCTTTGTTTAGCTTTTTTTTGGTTGTCTTCTTTAAGTCGAACATATTTCCAAGATCTCAGTCAACATTTTCCCAAAAAAATAAAGATTTGAAAAGAACTAAATAAAGAAGATGACAAAAATAAATATTTTTTTAAAGGAAATAGATGATATCCATGCAAACAAAAAGATGTTTAATATATCATCTTAAATTTATGTATGTGGACTCTCAAAAAGATTGAAGCTTAGCTGGGACATATCTTTATTTATTTGACTATTTTTACTATATATTGTATAGTCTACAAAACAATTATTGATATCTCGTTATTAGAAATCAGTGTTTAAAAAGTGTCAAGGGCTAAACAGATGGTAACTCAATATTTAAATGAATATTTCATTATTAGAAATCAATGTTTAAAATAGGCCTGACACTTTACTTGGACCCGAAGATCCGACTTGAAACCGATCAGAAAAAACCCGGTTTAAGTAGGAACCGATCCGATGAAATTATCCTATCGGATCCTGTTGCAGAGGATCCATGGGCCTTGGACCCGACTCAAATCCAAAATCCGACAGGCACCCGAATTAATAATGTAAATTAAATAAATTGCATTAGGGAAAAATCGAAGACATGTTATTTGTCTAAGAGAGTAAGAGGTCAACCACTAGGAGACAACAAATTGTTTTTATATCTCGCATAGTTTAATATGTATATCCACTTTAATATAATTAAAGCCCAAATTTTGAATAAATTTCAAATATTTTCGAATATATAAATATTTTCAGATTTTTTTGTATTTTTAGATTTTTGGGTCGAACCCGAACCGAATCCGACCCAAAACCGAACCGAATCCGAATGATAAATTCTAGTTACCCGAATGGGTCCAACTATCTAAGACCCAACCCGGATTCGGTACAACCTGAACCGAGCCAAAACCGAAAATTTGAAATTATCGTATCGGATCCTAAACTCTTAAACCCGAAAAACCCGGACCCAAAAAAACCTGATCCGAACCCGACCCGAATCCCCAGACCTAGTTTAAAAAGTGTTAAGCACTAAACAGATGGTAACTCAATATTTAAATGAATATTTGTATAATCTACAAAACAATTATTGATATCTCATTATTAGAAATCAGTGTTTAAAAAGTGTTAAGAGCTAAACAGAAGGTAACTCAATATTTAAATGAATATTTATATCATTAGTACGGATTAGATATTTATAAATTATATTTATAAATTTTCTATTAAATATTATTATATATATTAAAAAAATTGTTCTAAAACTAGGTATGGACATTTTATTTGGATCCGAAAATGAAAAGGTAATAAACGGTTTAGGTTGGGTATTGTAGTGTCATTTTACCCATTTAGTTTTGTTGCGGAAGACATGTCTTGGATCTGATTCGACCCAATTCCAGGATCTGATTGAGTGTCCAAAATACCCTAAATTTCTAATTATATTAGGTATATATGAGTGTTTCATAATATTTTTGTTATTATAGATATTGTTTAAGTTTCAGATTTGGGTTTTCGGGTTAAATTTTAAATTTTAAAAAATATAATTCGCATGATCGGATAAATATTTGGTATTTTCATGTTTTTGGATTAGATTATGGATATTTGGGAGATTTAAATGATTTTTGATATTTTTGAGTATTATTTTTGGTTGGACCGACATGACCTGAAAGAATCAAACCAAACTAAACCGTAAATTCTAATTATCCTATTAAATCCAACTATCTAATTTTTTATCGAGACCCGAACTGAATGATCCGAACTGGACAAGACCCGATATGAATCCGACCCGAGGACCTAAATGCCAAGGCCTGTCTAAAATTAACAAGGCTAGAAATTGATTTACCAAGTTGTGGATAGACATCTTATATAAGGTTCACGCTATGAACAAAAGAAACATTTGGTTCAACGGACTCCTACTTTTCGTTCTTTATTTTTCAATAGTTTAAGTACTGTCATCTATCATCTTGGTCTTAGGTGATACATATGAATGCGACTCATGTCCGTCAATTTATACATATGAGAAATCATTATTTTTTTTTATTTGTAGTAATCAATATGTAATATAATATACCCTCTTGTATTTTTACTATTTGGTAAAACAATAAGAAAATCCTGGAAAGTATCACCAATTACCTTTCTCAAAAAGAAAAGTATCACCAATCACTAATCATGTTCCTCATTCATAATTTTTACCCGTCACATCACTGTTAAATCATAGTATAACACACTCAAATCAATCCTAATCGCATGTGAATCACATTACCATTCAGGTATGTCATAAAGTAACTCATATGAAGTATAGATAGGTTACGGTCCAACGAACCCTATTTTAATAATAGTTTGTTCAATAATCAATCAGTATGTGTTACCAACTTGTATCGCGCTCTCACTTGTGAACTTTTGACGTATTTTATTATAATGCAACCCAAATTACAAAGTCTCTACTCTTCCATTACATACAGAAAGAGAGGACTTTTTTGATATAAATTTAAGAAGAAAGAATGAAAGACATACATTTATACACATTATTTTCAGTCAAAAAGTATAGAATAATAGTTATGAGATGGGTGTGGTTTAGTAAGCGGGAGGAGGGAGGAGCCACAATGAGCCTTTGATGTAGCCGAGGGTAAGGAAACTGTTAGCTTCGTTTTTGTCAATGTCTTGTGTGTGGGCCACTCTCTTCTCTTTGTGTGATCCTGGTCCCGAGCACATGTATTCTCCATAGAACACAGTCCTATCATTCATAATACCAAAAAGTGTTATATTGTCCCATCACTATAGTTGGTCCTTTATAGCTTTCTATTAAATTTCTAACACTGCACAATAAACATAATCCTATAGATAATACAAAATGAACTTACTTGTCATTCTCGCGGTTCCTGTTCTCTTGCCATCCGGTTGGGTTGACAACACTGGACATCTCAGTGTAGGCATACACGACCTTAGGGTGGCTCATCCATGCCCTACCCAAATAGATACCCGTTCCAACTCCAGTGATCTTGCAGTGCACGAATGAATACCCATTCTGCTGGTTTTCACTCTGTCGATTGTGTGCTGTGATCACTCTTAATCCATCTCCGACAGCGTGCAGTTGCGTGTTCTATAAATATTAAAAAGATATGTTAGTGTAAATGTTAATCATACTATATACGAGTTAAATAAGATCAAACTAATAAGTAAAGACGTGTTTGTACCAAGTACAAGGAAGCTCCTCTTCCGAAGATAAAATCATAGGTTCCCTCGATGTAACAGTCCTTGAAGAAATGGTTGCCTATATCATCACAAAGAGTGTCCTGAAAACCATAGAATCTGCAGTTGTAGAAAGCCGCTTTATCGCCGTTAATCCTCATAGCGAGCGCTTGTCCTTGTGTTCCTGCTTTCGGCATTGGAGCAGTATTCTATATACATAGAAAAACTCACATATATGCATTAGATTAATACTAATATATATATACACCATAATTTACTAATGAACTTAAATATTCGTACTTTAATGTGTAAGTTGGCTGCCACAAAATATTGGGCCCAGACGATAAGCGTCGCACTCTCCATGGTTCCGAATTTAGAGGCCGTTCCGTCGAAGGTCAAGTTCGTTTCTGCACCAGGTTTACCCATTAATGTAACGAATGGTCGACCTACGTCGATTGTGACTTTCTCATGGTAAACACCGGGAGCCAACTTGATGATCACACGCTTTGTGTTCGGGGTTGGAATGCTCTTTATCGCTTCATTTATCGTCTTAAAATCGCCGCCTCCTTCTTGATTCACCTGCATTGAATTTCTATATTATTTTTCTTGAAACTAAAATTTACAATATGCATTTTTATTTGTGTCCAATGTCAAACCGAACGGATCGACATCATATTTTGGTCAAGTTTCCATCTCTTTAAAGCAAAAGACGTATGTCATCAGAAAAAAGTGAAAACTACAAAACCTATTCAAGAGGAATCAAATCTTACGGTGATGATCTGTGGCGTTGCTTCAGCTGCATCCAGGGCGGGATCGAGTGTGCCTTTTCTTGCTGAATAGGGTTGAACGTTGGCCTTGAACCATGCCTCGACTTGGGCTTTGTCTTCTGGAATTGGAGTTATATCGTCGGCTACAACCGCCGGTAAGGCAAAAATAACAAGAAATGCAATCATGGTCAGAAAAATGTAACCCATCTCTTTTTTATTTTTATTTTTATTTTTTAAAGGTAAAAGAAAAATATATAATATATTTATAAGAAAAAGTGTTATTACTAGTTTTATTAAACTAGTTTTATTGAAATTGGAAGAGATGAAAAGCCTTGGAAGGACTTTTATATGCGTTTGGGATCGTCGATGACCGGTAAGTTCTCTCTTTTTTACTATTCTCGTTTGTGGTTTGTACTCATTTAGTATTTTTAACATTTGATTTTCGTAAATAGCAATTTATCACGCACTTGGTGTGCGATTCATGTGGAAATCAAGTAGCCTTTTTGTTGAATAAACAATATATTTATTTGTATTCTCTTTGGTTATAATCAAAGATTAGAAGAACAAAATCATGTTATCAATTAATAAAATATTTCATTTAAATGAATTCTGTATAACTGCTGAAACTGCATTGGTTAAGAAACCTCCATCCTTACGCTCATAAAGCATCCGACTTTATGGAATAGTGTTTCGTATAACCTGTGTAAATCTAGTTTAGACTAATGGTTTAGATTCAAGTTTAGATTCTGAGTATTGGTGAAGATGGTGTCGTCATGTGTATGGAAGAGTTTCGCCGTATTAAGATTTTCTTCTCTAATTTTAAAATCAGACATATTTCCAGAGCACAAAATACAATGACGGATAAATTTACATGTGAAAGCACGAAAATTCTCTTTCAGCTATATTATATATTGATTTCTTATTTTCAATTTGGCTTTCTGAAACGATAGCTTCTTAGTAGATTAACTTTTTGTTGTAAAAAAGAAGATTTTGGGTTGGGTAGATTTAATGCACCTTTGGTTTTTAAGGGTTTTATCTGATTTGTCATTTTGATTTGTGTTTTTAACCAGATTTAATAGGAGACTTGTTGGTGAAACCCAAACACAGTTATTTTATTATCAAAGGTAACGAATGACAAAATTCTAATATTTCAGGATCCGAGCTAGCGGGTCTGGTGATTGGTCGAACTAAGTTAGCTATATTTTTTCAGGATAATTTTAATCGAGTCATGCTCGTAATCAAAACTTCATCATCGGATTGATTTTATAAATCTTTAGGTAGAATATGACAAAGTAAATATGTCCGAGAATTAATTTTTATATATAACATGTCAACGTAACTCCGACAACTTTGTCAATCATAAATTCATATGTTTTGTCGTTGTAGTGGCTTAATTTATTTTAGCTTTAAAACATGAGTAGAGATTACTGGTTAGAAAATTACAAATATATACTCCATTGTTAGGAGGAATTTGAAAATGCATATCTGTACGTGCATCAATTTATGGAGGATGTCATATAGAGGTTTATATTCAATCAATAGACAGTTGAGCTATAATAAAAATGCATGATTGTTTATCGTATATTCAAGGTTCAAAACTACGCTAGGCGCTAGTCGGGCGGCGACCCCGGGCCTAGCGAGTTATCAAAAAATTGGGGATTAATCGGGGTATACGCGGGGATTAATTTAATTATTATTTTATTTTATTATAATATTTAAACTAAATATAAAACAAATAAATATTGGAATGCAGAGTTTTGAATTTTATTATTGAAATTTATATTTGCTGGTTTAACCAAAGTTAATTGTTAACATATGCAAATGCCATACAATTGAAAAATGTAGACAGTAGACTAGACTAGTTATGCAATTTAGTTATATAATATATTAACGTATGCGTAGATGTAACAAGACTTTCTTGTTTCCTAGTGGCTACTTCACTTCATCTCAAGTCTTGCATCCCTTGTTCGATTCTTCTATCTGCAAATTAATTATTTTCGTTTTCTTTGTATTGTCTCAGAGTCCCACATCGGTTACGGAGAGAAGGAGAGGCAAAAGTGTGAGCCTATATAATAGAGTTCACATGCTGAGATGAGGATAAGGTAATTGGGCTGCAGTAAAGCCCAAAAACTTTCATATGAGTTTAAATTTAACTTTTTTTTGGATCGATTTTTGGTAATTGGGCCGATTAATCGGCAAAAAGACCGCTTAATCGGTTAAATGGGCCGCGTAATTGGCTTCCGATTTTGTAGGCCGATTGGTCAAAATCGGTGCGGGGGGTGTCCGAGTTACGCCTAACCGGGCGCCTAGGCGGCTAGGCGTCCGCGTTTTTGAACAGGGCGTATATTTAACCAAATAGACATTTCCCGACGCTCTTCTGGTCGAGTAGTAAATATAAGAGTATTGGCTGAACTGATTTTATTATTATGTATTCTACGGTATTTATACTAAGTACATGAGGTATTCTAGGTATAATACAAAGACTGAAAGACCCTTGGATACATATACTCTACACACCCCCTCAAGATGGAGGGAGTTTCATCACTCCAATCTTGGACATGAGTTCATTGAACCTCGAACGCGCCAGTGGTTTGGTCAGAGCGTCGGCTAGCTGATCTCGTGTCGAAACATGCTGGACTCGAAGTGCACCAGATTGCACATTGTTACGGACAAAGTGAAAATCGAGTGCTAAGTGTTTCATCTTCGAATGGAATACAGGATTGGCACTGAGGTACGTTGCACCGACGTTGTCACAATACACTGTAGGAGTAGATGGCATCTTTACACCAAGTTCGTGTAATAAAGAGGAGATCCAGCATAGTTCTGAGGCTGTATTCGCAACGGAACGGTACTCTGCCTCGGTGGAAGAGCGGGCAACACCAGTTTGCTTCTTAGAGGACCAAGCAATAGGAGTTCTGCCAAGATAAACAATATACGCATTAGTAGACACAAAATCGTCAGTGTCTCCTGCCCAATCAGCATCAGAAAAGGCATGAAGATGGATGGGAGAGCTGGTGCTGATGAAGATTCCATGGGTGAGAGTTCCAGCCAGATATCTTAAAATACGCTTCGCTGCCTGCCAATGGATGTCGGTGGGACGGTGCATAAACTGTGATAACCTATTCACGCTGTAGGCTATGTCGGGGCGAGTGTAAGCCAAATATTGCAGACTCCCAATTACCATCCTGTACTCTTTTGCATCGTCGAGAGGAGTACCAGATAGTAACGAGAGCTTAGGCATGGTCGCCTGAGGTGTAGAGACTGGCTTGGCGTCGACCATATGAAGCTTGGTGAGAAGGTCAACAATGTATTTGCGTTGCATCATGTGAAGGCCGCGCGGCGTCCGGGTAACCTCGAGTCCAAGAAAATAATGTAAATCTTGTGGTTCCTTGAGTGAGAACCTCGAAGCAAGTACATGAATGCAAGCGGTAACAAGAGTAGAGGTGCTCCCGGTGATTATGATGTCGTCTACATAGACAAGAATGTAAAGAACCTGAGACCCTTGAAGATAAATGAAAACCGAGGTATCAGCTGTGGAGTTGTGGCATCCCATTTGGATAAGAAACGTCTTGAGTTCCTCATACCAGGCCCGAGGAGCTTGTTTGAGACCGTATAAAGCTTTCTTCAAACGACACACATGATGAGGACGGTCACGATCAACAAAGCCTGGCGGTTGAGAGACGTATACTTCTTCTTTAAGGGTGCCATGTAAGAAGGCATTGTTGACGTCCAACTGCTTAATGGGTCAAGACCTCGTCACAGCAAGATGTAATACCAGTCTTATGGTTACAGACTTGACTACCGGACTAAACGTTTCTCCATAGTCCACTCCATACTCCTGGTTATACCCTCGAGCAACCCATCTTGATTTATACCTGCCAATCTCACCATTAGACAAATATTTCACAGTATGAATCCATTTCGAACTAATGACATTTTGAGTTGGCGATGGAGGAACCAATTCAAACGTCTTGTTCGCTATTTGAGCATCGTACTCAATGCTCATGGAACGTCGCCAATTCTCATCTCGCATGGCCTGGTGGATAGTGGTGGGAATTTTAATTTCTGGTTTGGTTTTGGTGGCAGCAAAAGTGAGTTTTTGAGTGGGTTTGGAGATGTTGTTTTTGGAGCGGGTTCTCATGGGGTGGACGTTTTGAATTTCTGGTAATGGGTTTTGTGGAGGAGGGATAGTATCAGGAACCGTTTGATGGAGATTAGGGTCGAATGTTTCTGGTTCACTGGTCTGTGTTTGTGGTTGAATTGTCTCTGTCGCAGTCGATGTTCCTGTTGAAAGCTGTCATGTTCCTGTATCATTACTCGGTCCTGCAGACGCAGAAGGAGGCAACGACACCGGAGGCACATTCTGGGGAAGTTCCTGAGCTGGGGGAGGCGGAGGAGGCGACTGTACGAGCGGTGGTTGATGTATCGGGACTCGGGTCGATGGTGTAAAGGGGGAAGAACTTTCTGGTGGGGTGGTATTGGTTTCGGATTGGGAAGGTTTAGTGAAGGGGTAGTCGGATTCTACAAAGGTCACATGTCGGGATGTATAAATGCGACCTGTAGGTTGATGAAGACAAAGGTACGCACTTTGCGTAAGGGAATAACCAAGAAAGACACACCGAAAGGAGCGTGAGTCTAACTTGTGGGAGGTATACGGACGCAGCCAAGGGTAGCAAGCACATCCAAAAATACGCAGCTTCAAGTAGTTGGGTGGTTTGCGGAAAAGCATGGCGTATGGAGATTCGTTGGTAAGGACAGATGAGGGTTGACGGTTGATCAAGTAAACGGCTACGGCAAAGGCATAGGTCCAATACTCAGTGGGCATGGAAGCTTGGTGAAGTATTGTTAAGCCAGTTTCGACAATGTGTCGATGCTTGCGCTCAGCAATTCCATTGTGCTCAGGAGTGTGCGGTGGAGAAGTGAAGTGTGAAATCCCATGAGTTGCAAGGAATTTTCGAAGAGCTATGAATTCTTCGCCATTGTCGGAGTAAAGGTTTCGTATGGGGAGGTTGAAGTGTTTTTCCACCAGGGGTTTAAACTGAGTAAAAATATCTCGCACTTGGGACTTTTGTTTGAGGGGATATAGCCAAGTATACCTGGTAAAATGATCAACAAAAATAAGATAGTACTTGTATTGATCAATAGAGAGGATCGGGGAGGTCCATACATCAGTGTAGATGTATTGTAAAGGGTGAGTGGAGGTGATAGAGTTTGTGAAAAAAGGAAGTTTATGAGTTTTATTAATAAGGCAATGGGAACAAGGTAAAGGTTTTTGAGAAACAACAGAAACTGGCAAAGAAAACTGAGAAACAATAGTTTGTAAAGTAGAGATAGATGGGTGTCCCAAGCGTGAGTGCCAGTAGGTTATGGACGTTTTTGGTGTTGGGGAGGCGAAAAGGGAGATGGTATTGCGGGGTGATACTGGCCACTCGTACAGCTCGTCTCTAGTTTTGCCTTGGAGCAACCGGTCCCCCGTGCTCAGGTCCTTCACCTAAAAGTGAGTAGGAAAGAATTCAACAGAAACATTGTTAGCATTACAGAGACGATAGACGGAGATAAGGTTTTTCTGTAAATTGGGGACATAAAGAACATTATTTAAAGTAAAAGAACTAGTAGGTGTGGTAAGGGAAGTGGAACCAGTATGCGAGATTGGAATTGTCGAACCATCAGCGATGCGGACTTCTTCTCCACCAGTGTATGGTTGATGCAGGAAGAGATTGCTCAAATCTGTCGTAAGGTGGTGCGTCGCGCCGCTATCGAGAATCCAGTCGTTTGGATTGTAAGCTTGAGTCGTCGCCATGTTAGCCCTAGGTTGCCACGATGTAAGCGACGGAGTGTTGGTGCGCGTAGTCAGCTGCGACCCTGATGAAAAACCTGACAGTTGTGAGCACCGGCGAGCACTGTGTCCATGGGCACCACATAACTGACACTTCCCTTGATAGCCACGTGATTGTTGGTCCGGACGCGGCGAGAACTGATGTTGCTGTTGCCACGTTTGTTGTCCTCGATAGTTGGTGTTGTTGTTGCGGCTTTGTCCGTGATAACCGCGATTATTGTTGTTGTTCGAGTTTCCTCGAAACTGAGCCGCATTAGCAGTGATAGGTAGCACAGCAGGAGCAGGGTTCTTCGTCTGAAGCTTAACCTCAAAGTTGAGCAGCTTCTCATGGATCTCTGTGATCGAGGGAGTCGTTTCGCGGCTTTCGATCTGAGCAACGATTTGTTTGTACTCTTCAGGTAACCCTTCAAGTACAAACTCAACCTGA
>OVBX01003869.1:0-15784 GCA_900406325.1 Erucastrum elatum | reverse complement strand
TAATATCTCATACATCATCTATAAAAAAATATTCATATATAAAACTACAAATTTCGAAATGTTACTTTATTTTAATTTCTATAATTATACAATTTGATTATTAAATCTTTAAAAATTTCTACATTTAAAAACAAAATAGATTTCTAAGCGTTAAATCATTATTTTCTTATACATCTACAAATTTATCATTATTGTTTAATTTAAATTTTTGATAACTATACAATTTTATATCATTTTTTAGTTTTATACAAATTGATCTAATTTGTGAAAAATATAAATTGATTTAATATATTTAGCCAATATAAATAGATAGAAAATACTATCTAAGATTATAATTTAAATATAAACATATATATTCTTCAATTTTAAAAAAAAAATATTTTTATCTTAATTCAGTATTTAACTAAATCAAATCTATATCTTAATATTGGTACAAATAATAAAATCTATAATATTTAAAAAACTTTATTTTTAAATATAAACTAAATTTTTAAAAAAAAATTTACTGCACACATGATGCAGGAAAACACCTAGTTATTAATGTTTGAACAGAATCTCAAAATAAAATCTTGAACGACTTACAAGTTAGTNTGGTACAAATAATAAAATCTATAATATTTAAAAAACTTTATTTTTAAATATAAACTAAATTTAAAAAAAAAAATTACTGCACACATGGTGCAGGAAAACACCTAGTTATTAATGTTTGAACAGAATCTCAAAATAAAATCTTGAACGACTTANTTAATATATTTAACCAATATAAATAGATAGAAAATACTATCTAAGATTATAATTTAAATATAAACATATATATTCTTCAATATTTTAAAAAAAAAATATTTTTATCTTAATTCAGTATTTAACTAAATCAAATCTATATCTTAATATTGGTACAAATAATAAAATCTATAATATTTAAAAAACTTTATTTTTAAATATAAACTAAATTTTTAAAAAAAAATTTACTGCACACATGATGCAGGAAAACACCTAGTTATTAATGTTTGAACAGAATCTCAAAATAAAATCTTGAACGACTTACAAGTTAGTAGTCGAGAAACAGAGGATGGTTTTGTGACTTATGCCATACGTTGATTTTAGTCTCGTCAAACTGCCAAACTTGACGTGCATTTCTTATTTTCTACTAATAACATTTCAAACTATCCGTAAATTTATCGCATTTATTATTATATACTTTCACATTTTCAATAGTTTTGTAGATGAACACAAGTTGGACACGAATTTGAGTACAAAACCTTGACTTTTCTTCAGGCATACGTCACAAAACCATCCTCTGTTTCATTGTAAATCTACAGAAACACAGAGAATCAAAACTAAATTTTATTTCATCAGCATATCGAAGTTTCTCAAAGCCAGTTATGTCTTCTCGGGCCTCTTTGATCTTTCTCTTCCTTTTCTCCTTCCTCACTAGCTTCACAGCTTCTGCTCAAGATCCCACTTACGTACACCACACCTGTCCAAACACGACAACTTACACCAGAAACAGCACTTACTCCACCAATCTCAGAACCCTTTTGTCTTCTCTCTCTTCCAACAACGCCTCTTACTCCACCGGCTTCCAAAACGCTACGGTGGGACAAGGCACCGACAGTGTCACCGGACTTTTCCTTTGCCGTTTAGACCTCTCGCCGGAAGTTTGTCGTAGATGCGTCGACTTTGTCGTCGACGACATCTCAAATAGATGTCCGAACGAGACAGAGGCCGTTCTCTACTACGATGAGTGTACGGTAAGATACTCTAACCGGAATATTCTCTCGACGATGAGCAGAAACGGAGGAGTAATCTTGAGTAACACCCAAAATATTACATCTAACCAAAATGACCAGTTCGGCGATTTGGTCTTGTCGACGATGAACCAAGCCGCCAGTGAAGCTGCGGACAGTTCCAGAAAGTTCGATGCAAGAAAAGCTGATTGGACTGCATCACAGAGTTTATACGGCTTGGTTCAGTGCACTCCTGATCTGACAAGACAAGACTGTTTGAGTTGTCTGCAACAGGGCATCAATCAGTTGCCAACTGATAAAATTGGAGGTAGATCTCTTGTGCCTAGCTGTAGTTCAAGATACGAGCTTTACGCATTTTACAACGAATCCGGCATTACAACACCACAACCGCCGGTTTCAACTCCTCTACCACCTGGTTAGAACTCTGTCTTTACTGCTCCCATTATTTTAATATTAAAGCTAATGATGTTGAATAACAGGGAAAGGTGGGAGTTCAAGTGTACTAGTGGTAGCCATTGTTGTACCTATTTTAGTGGTTGCTCTGCTTTCCATAGCTGGCTATTGCTTCCTTGCAAAGAGGGCAAAGAAGGCTGTTGGCACAGCTTCTGCATTTGATGGTAAATATGTCAAATGATAAATAATCTTTAAATTGGGTTTGGATTTTGATTTATGTCAGTGTTCAGATCCTCTTTCCTGCTTCTAAGACTTTCTTTATGCACCAGGAGATGATATTACAACCGCAGAATCCCTGCAGCTTGATTACAGATCAATCCAAATTGCTACTAATGATTTTGCAGAGAGTAATAAGATAGGTCAAGGTGGATTTGGAGAGGTCTACAAGGTAATAATTGTTCCTTAACTGCCTTCAGATATGTTTTTTTCTTTTCATTACCATTTTGGGCCAACATAATGGTGGTGAAAACGGTAGGGTAAATTATCGGATGGCACTGAAGTTGCGGTCAAGAGACTATCAAAGTCATCAGGACAAGGTGATGCAGAGTTTAAGAACGAGGTTATTCTTGTTGCAAAGCTACTGCATAGAAATCTTGTTAGACTTCTTGGATTTTGTCTAGAAGGAGAAGAGAGGGTACTAGTGTATGAGTATGTGCCCAATGAAAGCCTTGATTACTTCATCTTTGGTTAGTTTCATTTCTTAATGATTATTTTGACAATTCTTTGAAATCTGAAAAGCTAACGCTAATCTATGGATGTGTGCAGACCCTGCGAAGCAAAGCCAGCTGGATTGGTCTCGGCGATACAAGATTATTGGTGGAATTGCTCGAGGGATTCTGTATCTTCATCAAGATTCACGGCTCACAATTATACACCGTGACCTTAAAGCAAGTAACGTTCTTCTGGATGCGGATATGAATCCTAAAATTGCTGATTTTGGAATGGCTAGGATCTTTGGAATGGACCAAACAGAGCAGAACACAAGCAGAATAGTGGGGACCTAGTAAGTTTTGTCTTTTAAATTTCTCATACATTTAATGAACTTTTTGTGGCCAACATACTAAACTCTTGTTGTGGGTTTCAGTGGCTACATGTCTCCGGAGTATGCAATGCATGGTCAGTACTCAACGAAATCAGATGTCTATAGCTTCGGAGTGTTAGTTCTTGAGATTATAAGCGGCAAGAAGAATAGCAGCTTCTACCAAACAGATGGTGCACATGACTTGGTCTCGTATGTAAGTGTTTAGCCAATCAAGTTACAGATTTACCTCACCATGGTTGCAAGTGCTGATTGATTAAAATAATATTTTAGGCATGGAGACTTTGGAGTAATGGGACACCGCAAGATCTCGTGGACCCAATTATTGTAGATAATTGCCAAAGGAATGAAGTTGTTCGATGTGTCCATATAGGTCTTTTGTGTGTTCAAGAAGATCCTGTGGAGCGTCCACCCTTGTCAACCATTGTTCTGATGCTCAGTAGTAATACTGTGACATTACCCGTCCCTAGGCAACCAGGTCTTTTCTTTCAGAGTAGACTTGGAAAAGACCCTCTTGATTCAGACAAATCTACAACGAGCAAGTCTCTTCTATGGTCTGTTGATGATGCCTCGATCACAGATTTATATCCTCGTTGAAGACAAAGGTTTACATTCTTGTCTGATTTCTAAATCGACCGGTGTTAAAAGATAAGCTGATTTTTAACTGTTTGTATTGCTATTGTAACCACAAGCATGTATGAGTTGTATACTATTTACACGTTTCTTCTTGTTTGACTTGTTTTGCCAATTTAAAGCCTCTAATAAGCCTAGAAAAGTGCGTATTAATCAACTTAGCCAGAGTTAGTGAGCACTATACGGGGGTTGGATCTGCATATCCTGAAAAAGAAGTGTTGGAGTAGCGGACAAGGCAAAGCGCAGGCGATCTGCAGGGTCCTCTTGAACACATAGCAGCCCAACGTGGATGCATCTTCACACATTTTCACATTGGAAATTCTTTGAAACCTGTACGTTTCTTACCAGTTTAAAAGAAACCGAAGTTTTTCTCCTAGAATGTCTAATGTTGAATTCGTCAAACTCATAATTGCTGTCCTTAAACCTGCAAATACGGTCAAGGAAATGAATCTCAAAAGTCAGATTATATTCTTCTTTGTTTAACAAACCTTAGAGAACTCATATTGAAAACTAAACGAAACATGGAACTTGCAACAAAACAGCACCACAACCAAACTGGCTTTCAAATGGTGTTATTTGATATCAGTTACTATAATAAACAGAAAATCCAAATTAAAACTAAACAATATTGGACAGCTACAAAAGTTGTTAAACTGTTTTCAATAGTACCAGTAGGTTCAAATTTTAAGGTACAAACACCATATTCAACGAGAATATATATCAGTGATGGACGCATCGTCAACAGATGTTGGATCAGACTTGGTTGTAGTAGACTGATCTGAATCAAGTGGGTCTCTTCCAGCTATGCTCTGGACGAAAAACCCTGGTTGCCGAGGCACTGGTAAACTCACAGTGTCATTTGTGAGCATCACATAAATGGTTGAAAAGGTTGGACGATCTACAGGATCTTCTTGAACACATAAAAGACCGATATGGATGCATCGAACAACTTCACTGTTATGGCAGTTATTAATAATAATTGGATCCACGAGGTTTAAAGCTGTTCCATTACCCCAAAGCTTCCAAGCCTAGAATAGTAATCAACCAGTCAATTCCTGCAAACACTGTTTACTATTGTAAGAGAGCTAAACATAAAGCTTGACTGCCTTTAAACTTACATATGTGACCAAGTCATGTGCACCGTCTATCTCGTAGAAGCTGTTGTTCTTCTTTCCACTAATAATCTCAAGAAGTAACACTCCAAAGCTATAGACATCGGATTTCATTGAGAACTGGCCATGAATTGCATATTCAGGAGACATGTAACCGCTGGAGCCCATAACAAAACATTTGTAAATTGGCAAATCATGTTTAACAAACTTCATCTTACAAGAAGTTGAGTGGAAGACTTACTAGGTGCCAACTATCTTGCTTGTGTTATCCTGGGTTTGGTCCATTCCAAAGATCCTAGCCATTCCAAAATCAGTAACTTTCGGATTCATATCCACATCCAGGAGAATGTTACTTGCTTTGAGGTCACGGTGTATAATTGTGAGCCGTGAATCTTGATGGAGATACAGAATTCCCCGGGCAATCCCTCCAATGATCTTATATCGTCGAGTCCAGTCCAGCTGACCTTGCTTTGCAGCATCTATGTGTGCACATCCATGGAATTATAGTAAACTTTAAAAACTTGTAATCCCAAGTTTCAACAATATGTCTAAATAATATTTATTTAAACAAAGCAATAAATGCAACTGACCAAAGAGGAAATGATCAAGGCTTTTGTTGGGCACATACTCGTAAACCAGTATCCTCTCTTTTTGTTCTAGAGAAAATCCTAGGAGCCTAACCAAATTTCTGTGCTGAAGCATTGCAACAACAACAACTTCGTTCTTGAACTCTGTGTCACCTTGTCTTGATGATTTCGACAGTCTCTTCACCGCTACTTCAACACCATTCGAGAATGTTCCCTGTCCGTTTTCATCAGCTCCATCTCGTTATCCGAAAGTGTTGACAGAAAATTTCAAGAAAAAGTGCAGAAACCTCATGCAAAATTAAGGAATGGTACCTTGTAAACCTCACCAAATCCACCTTCACCAATTTTATTTTTTTCAGAATAGTTATTCGTTGCAGCTTGAATAATTCTATAATCAAGTTGCAGTGACTCAATGGTTGTAATATCATCCCCTGTCGCACAATAAGTCGTAGCAATCAGATGAGCCAAAAGAAAAGAAAAGCTGATCAGTGACATTATCTAAACCTACTTAATTAAGGTTGTTATTCACTGGAATCTTTACCATAAAAGGCTGGTGCATTATCTGAAGTCTTCTTTGTCCTCTTTGCAAGGAAACAATAACCAGCTATGAAAACCAGAACAGCCACTACAATAGCCACCACGATGGCTACTATTAACACTTTTGAATTATCATGTTTACCTGCGTATAAAAAAATCATTTTCTTGAGATCGGATAGTATTGAATATTTTGAGAAAACAGAGTAAAAAACAGAGGAAGATAAAAAGAGTTCACCATGTCGTGTAAGAGACGAGACCGGAGAATTAGAGGCCGGAGGAGGTGGTATCGGTGATGGCGGTGGTGGCGGCGGTGCATTATGTTCTGGAGGTGTACTAGTGTCGGTTTCGTTGAAGAACGAGTAAAGCTCGTACCTTGAATTACAACTAGGCCAGAGAAGTCTACCCCCAATTTTATTAAGAGGCATTCCATCGATAGATCGATGCAGGCATCTCAAGCATTAATATCTTGTCAGATCAGGAGTGCACTGAACCAGGCCGTATAAACTCTGTAGTGCTGTCCAATTGGCTTTGATCGTATAGAACTTCCCAGAACTGTTAGATGCTTTGTCGGCAGCTTGGTTCATCGTGGTGGACACCAAATCTTCGAACCGGTCTTCTTGATTAGATGAAATATTACCGTTCAGCATGATAACTCCTCCTTCGTATACAACGGTCGATAGAATATTTTGGTGAGAGTATCTGAGCATGCACTCCTCGTAGTAAAGCACGACCTCTTTCTCATTCGGACACCGAGCTAAGGTTTCGTTGACGGAGAAGGCGACGCAGCTACGGCAAACTTCTGGCGAAACATCTCCTCGGCAGAGGAAAAGTCCTGTAACCCTGTCGGGATCGCGTCCCACCGTGGCGTTCTGGAATCCGGTGGAGTAGGAGGCGTCGAGGGAAGAGAGAGAGGACAAAAGGGTTTTGAGATTGGTGGAATAAGTGCTGTTCCTTGTATAAGTTGTTGTATTCGGACAAGAATGGAATGTGTAACGAGGATTTTGAGCATAAACTGCTCTGAAGCTAGCGACTAAGGAGAAAAGGACAAGGAAGATGAAAGTGGTGCAAAAAGACATGGTTCTGACTTCTTTCAGTTGTGTTTGCATCATGAAGCTCACATATCATTTATTTATATAACGAATATATTTTTCCTCTCTTTGTTACTACTGACGACTGTAGATTGCCGTGAAACAGGGGATGGTTTGTGGAGTGACGACCACGGTAAGTCAATCAAAGTCAAAGTAAACGTTTTTTTTTCTTCTTAATGTACCTTTTATTATGCAACAAAAATATGAACGTATAATGTCGGTTTTTAGACAAAGTCAGTCAAGAACAAGACAAGAAAAACATAGCCTTTGAAACTTTCTTGTCTTGCTTTCCCTTTCTCCTGTACTCTTATTTACTAAGTGTGTATATACCTCTCTAATTGTTTACATCATTTAACAACTTCAACAAGGATCCAGATCTCTAATTTTTTATATCATTTATTGTATAGAATATGGGCCATCCTAGACTGCCTTGAATCTTGGTTGCGTTTAGTTGGGAAGAAGAATCCAAGAGGTTGAGAAACAGATAAAATGACAAAGTTGATAGTGAGCATCAACATGATTGGCAACAATTTGGGACGGTCCATGGGATTACAAAGACAAATGAGAAACCAACAAAAGATATGAAAACAATGTAGAAGCATCACAGAAGTTATACACATAGAATACTTCCATCTATAACGAGGCTCCAAAGGAACTTCTTTTAAAGTTCACACAATATTGTGCAGAAACAGAGGACTGATACATAACTCTTCTTTCCCATTTTTGTCTTGTGTGTACGTGTGTGAGTGTTTAGTTATTGTGGCTCTTGCTAATTTAGTAACGTGAATTTCGGTGTACATAAACAATAAAAATGACTATTGGGTGCTGGCAGTATGGAAAGACAATCAGCGAGGGTTAACACTTGTAATTGTTGCGTCATCGACAGAACAAGCAAAAGACTTGATACTAGACTGACCAGTTGTTAGCCCCTCGGCTAACGGATTGACTCCATCCCTGAAGAAAAATCCAGGTGGTTGAGGCACATGCAGAGTAATTGAAGTATTAGTGAGCATCTGAAAGATTGTTGACATGGTTGGACGATCAGCTGGATTTTCTTGAACACATAATAACCCGATATGGATGCATCTAATGACTTCATGCTTATCATAATCCTCTCCAATGCCCTGATCTACGAGTTCCAACAATGATTCATTGTTCCAAAGCATCCAAACCTATTTATTCATTTGTAAAGAAATTAACAACCGTGATCATAGTGAACAAGGAGTACAATTTTTTTGAGATTGCGTGTTGGTGTTAACTCACATATGTAACCAAGTTTCGTAATGAGCCATGTATCTGATGGAAGCTACTATTCTTCTTGCCTCCAATAATCTCAAGAATCAGTACTCCGAAGCTATAAACATCAGATTTCATTGAAAACTGGCCATTAGCTACATACTCAGGAGGCATGTAACCACTGCAAAACATATAAAAAGTCACTTTCACTTTTACCAAAAGGACAGACAGATTATCACTTAGCATGTGCAATTATTTACATTGTTCCGACTACTCTTCCTGTATTTGCTTGAGTCTGGTCCACTCTGAAATTCCTTGCCAATCCAAAATCTGCAATTTTTGGGTTCATATTGGCATCTAAGAGAATGTTGCTGGCTTTGAGGTCACGATGTACAATTGTGAGCCGTGAATCTTGATGAAGATATAACATCCCTCGAGTGATTCCTTTAATAATGTTGTAGCGTTTTCTCCAATCTAGTTGACATCTCTTTACAGGATCTTCACGTCCAGTGTATCAAACCATTAGACTGTACCTATGAGACTAAGAAGTAATATTAAGTGAATATATTGTTTCTTACCGAAGAGGAAGTAGTTGAGACTTTTATTAGGCACAAACTCGTAGACAAGTATCTTTTCTGCTCCTTCGACAGAAAAACCGAGAAGCCTGACTAGATTTCTATGTTGGAGCCTTGCTACAAGAAGCACCTCGTTCTTAAACTCTTGTTCACCTTGACCAGAATTTTTAGAGAGTCTCTTCACAGCAACTTCTGTTCCATTCAGGAACGTTCCCTGTGAATTCATTTGAGCTATCAGGATTTTTTTTTTCTTTTCTCTTGGCACCTGAGTTTATAACATAAAAAATAGTTGAGAAGGTTTAAGAATACTATGCCTTGTAAACTTCACCAAATCCACCATGACCAATCTTATTACTTTTTTGGAAGTTACATGTTGCAGCTTCAATTTCTCTAAAATCGAATTGATATGAACCTGAAGTTGTAATATCATCTGCAACTGAAAGCATAGATAGCGTTAGGCTGGATCAACTGTTTTAGCGCAAAGATCAGTAGCCTCATACCAATATCTGGTGGTGCAATACCATAATTCGTCCTTGACCTCCCTTCAAGAGACAAATAATGATTTGAGAAGAACAGAGAAAGTGACACAAGTAATTTAACATTGATTTTGAGATATACTGAATTTGAAAACGTTTTATACCCTGAAATAATAATTTTACAGCAATATTATGACTTTCCAACTCAAAACTAATTAAGATAGGCTAAAATCTTTAATATACTAGTGTTGAAATAATTTCCACAATTATGTGTCTTTGTTCCAAATAATGAAAAACTCACTTTCAGTTCCAGTTTCGTGGTGCGCTTTTCTCCTAATACAAAGAGCAATCACTAGAGAAAGCAGCATACTGATCACGAAGGTCAGCACACCGGTGATTCCCACCACAACGCCAATAGGTATCTTTCTGTCACCTGAACAAGCCCAAATCACCTATCAATATAGAAATTATGGCTAGAAATGTGTTGAAGCTATTAACGTATTTCTCAAACTAGACTAATGAGTGTAACTTAAGGAAAGTTGAAAAAGATTTTTATGACAAAAGCAGAGCAGACAAAACTTCAAGCATAACTAGGAGATTACCCCAAAAAAAAAGTTTAACCTTTTTCAGGAGAAGGAGTTGGCGATATATTTTCATCAAAAACTCCAAAGAATGGATCAAGATCCCATCGCATGAAACAGCTTGGTCTCTCAGTAATGCCACGTTGTATCCCACTGCAGCACGATCTGTAGTCATACACGTTCTGTCTTAAACATTGTCCGCAGTTCGACGCAGATATATCTTTACTACATTGCACGAAACCGTATATACTCAGCGAAGTCCCAAGTTGTTGTCTGTCCGCCCCATAGAACTTTGCGGTGGACTCCGATGTCGAGGTAGCTTCGAATATCACACGACGCATCAAAGACTCCCATGCATTATCAAACTCTTTCAAGTTGACATGTCTTATCGGCTCTTTCTCGAGCGATTTAATAACTGGTTCAATCTCGAGCGAACCAAAAAACGAACGGTTGGTGTAACGTACCATACAAAAAGTCTCAAGTCCTTCTGCCGTCCACGCGACGCCTTCTGTCTGGTTAGGGCATCCGTTTATCAACAAATTAGAAGCACCGTAGATACAGTTGGAGCAGTTTTGTCGATCAGAACCTGGGATGCACATCCCCAGACCATATGCTCTGTTCTGGTCTTGTCCCACCGAAGTCATGTAGAAGTCGTTATTAGCCGTAACATCCGAAGGAAGAGACGAGAGCAAGGCTCGGCGGTTTACGTCGTATGTACCATTGGGTGTGAAAACAGCAGAGGATTGAAAGCAAAGCTGTGCAGAGACAGCACAAGAGCTTATGAGCACAAACCAGAAGACTACTGACAAGTCAACGTCCATCTTCTACTTTCCCATTGTGTTTTGTTTGATGTCTGAAACCTACTATTTTTGAGATGTTTAATTTTAACATAGAACTGAATATTCAATCCTCGTATTTCATGGAAGCTGTGCGGAATTGACCAATCTTCATCGATTTTTCCGACGGAGACTTTGCAAAATCAATCGATGGATGTGATGTTACGTGAGACGTGAGTAGACCATATTCGATATAGGTAATTGGTATTACCATAACCGGTTCAGTGAAGACCGAGTCTAATGGAATGGTGACCCATTTCTTAATAACTGGGTCTTATTTTACCCGTTTCTCCATGAAGAAATGTTTTTGAAAGTTGTATTTCTAAGCCATGCCATTGGATGGAAGATAAGAGAGGATGAGACGGCGGCTTTTTATCGTTAGTACTATTGGGTCTGAAAGTCCCCATGTCATTCATGTACTCTTGTGCCGAAACCGTAGATTCATTGAGGCTTATGAAGACAAAACAGAGGATCGAGAAGGAACTCTTCTGGATCATTGTTTTTTTAAGAGATTGTAGCTATAATATTTTCTTAGTATTTACACATGTACGCATGTTCTCGTTTCCCACCAGCACTTAAATTTCTGATGTTGACTTCCTCCAACTGATAGAAGTGGTCCTTAAACCAGCCTACACGGTCATTAAATATACTAGGGTTGAATCAAAATGTAAGTTGGTAATTGTACAAAGATTGTTACAATTATATGAAGCATGAGACAGCAAGATTAAGACGTTATGTACATTGGCCAAATCTAAGATAGAGAAGGCGATATGACTCCTGGAAACGATCATAGTTTTAAACACTTTGAATATACTTTCAGCTAAAATACTTTGTATTCTGGTGTGTTCATAGAAGTTCCAATGTCTCAAGGGAACATCTTCAACGAGGATCCAGGTCGGTGATAGTTATATCATTAATACTGTGAGAATATGACCTGATTGTAGATTGGCTCGACTCAAGTTCCTCCAAACCTTGTTTCTGGTTGCGTCTATTTTGAAGGAAGAATCGAGTTGGCTGAGGAACAGGCAAGATGAGGGTATTCCTAGTGAGCATCAACGTGATTGTCGACAAGTTGGGACGATCTGTTGGATCTTCCTGAACACATAGGAGCCCAATGTGGATGCATCTTGTCACTTCCTCGGTCTGATAATTCTCTACAATGGTTGGATCAACTAACTCTAGTGGTGACCCGTTTTTCCAAAGCTTCCAAGCCTGTAACAAAATGTTATGATCAGTCAAATTTCCATCGTAGGTAAATCTTGTTGTTTCTCAATTTAGATACTAACTTGGGTGACCAAATTCTCAGCTGTTGCGTCTGACGTCTGGTGGAAGCTGCTGTTCTTCCTGCCAGATAAAATCTCAAGAACTAAGACGCCGAAGCTATACACATCAAATTACATTGAGAATTTGCCATGAATCAGATATTCCAGGGGCATGTAACCGCTGCAAAATTAAATTTATATCGGTCAAGAAAAGATTGTTGAAACTTCATTTCATAGGCCAATATTGTATTTACTGTGTCCCAACTATCCTGCTTATATTAGCTCCACTTTGGTCCATACCAAAGATCCTTGCCATCCCAAATTCAGCAATCTTTGGGTCAATATCAGCATCCAAAAGGATGTTACTCGCTTTTAGATCACGATGTATGATAGTAAGCCGTGAATCTTGATGAAGATAAATTATTCCTCGAGTGATGATGGATATAATGCTATATCGTTTCTTCCAGTCTTAACAGTTTTTTCTTTGTGGGGTCTGCGCATTCAAAAGTAGTTAAATACTCATAAAATATATTTAGAGATATATGATGGATATAATCCATGAATCTATACAAAAAAATATGCTTTTTCCACATACCGAAGAGGAAATAGTCGAGGCTTTTGTTGGCCACAAACTCATAAACAAGAATTTTTTCTTCCCTTTCCAGACAATACCCAAGAAGCCTAACAAGATTCCTATGCTGAAGTTTTGCGACAACAACAACCTCGTTCTTGAACTCTTGTGTACCTTGTGATGATGTTTTTGACAGTCTCTTCACAGCAATTTCTGTTCCATTAGGAAGCGTACCCTACAAAATGGATAACAGCTTACTTGAAATTGTCCATTTTGAGTTTTGCAGGAGATGTAATGAACCAGGTAGCCAAACGACATATAAGCACCTTGTAAAATGCGCCGAATCCACCTTGACCGAGCTTGTTTCTTATTGCAAATTTGTCTGTTGCAGCTTCAATTGTCTTGAAATCAAATTGCAAGGAGTGTACAGTCGTATTACCAGCTGGATAATCAGATAGAAAACACACGCATATGTGATATCAACAACTTTTCATCATCTACTAGTGTAGTAAATTGATTTTTTTTAGTTTCCAGGCGGCGTTTATTAGAGAAAAGAAAAGTATATGCACAACACTCACATTGATCAAAATCAATTTCTTGATTTGATTTTCTCCTCCAACAAAGTACTGAAAATCGGCGAGCAATCAATCCCAAGATGATAATAATGATGATAATGATAACAACAATTGGAACAAAAAGCGCCACAGTCTTCCTCGTTGACATTTTCCCACTACCTAAAAAAATACAAAATAAAACATTACAGGTTTTTAAATCGTTTCATATTTCTTATGATCATAGGTATGGGCTTCGTAAGGACTTACTTGACTTGGTGACGTTGGATTTATTGGTTAGAGGTGGTGATGGAGGAGTTGGGGGTTTAGAAACAGGTTGTGAGTCTTGTGACAATGGCGATCTTGCAACAATATCTTGAAAGCTCCGAAAAACGGAAATAAGTCGCTCCGAAGAAAACAGCGCTTAGCCTTATTATAATCCCTCCTTGCTGCCCAAGAAAAAACTGCTTGTAGAAATTAACACTTTCTTGGAGACAAAGATTACAGTCAGCCTTCGACAGATCAGGTGTGCACTGCATTAAGCCTTAGAGAGTCTGAGAATCTGGCAAGGCTGCTACATCGGCCGAATAGTATCTGCCACCAGACCATGTTGTGTCTTTATTTGAGGAAATTGCTTGAATCATACGTAGAGTCAATCCCTTCCATGCTCTAGAAAACTCTGTTGCATTCGTTCTGAGATCCATAGGGTTGAACACATCAAGATATGGCTCTAACTTGAGGGAACCAATGAAGGAAATATGGGAGTATCTGATCATACAAAGAGTCCGGTTTGGTGACCAAAACGAAGCTTCTTTGTGGATCGGGCAGTTCTCGATTAAAGCATAGGATCCAGACATGATACAAGATGATCAGATCTCTGGTGCAGTGCCTGGGATGCACATCCCCGCGGCAAAAACTTTGTTGGGAGAGCGGCCTATTGAGGCGTTGTAGAAGCCTCGGTGAGCCGTGACATTAGAAGCAAGGGATGTGAGGACAAGGCGGCGGTTTGTGTCATAAGTAAAAATGGTGTAAAGAAGCTGGTGTTCATGCAAGGAAGCGCAGAGACAAGACAAGTACATGTGAGGACAAACCAAAAGAAGAGTAACGGCATGTTCACTGGTGATTCTTGTTTTAGTATAGCATAAAGCTAATGAGAGATGTATCTTTGTGCCAGTTTATTATTTATAGGGAGGACACAAGGTTCAAGAAGAAAGAATCGTTCCTTTGACTGACTAGTCGAGTCTTCTTGGCCTTTGTGAAGACGCTGTAACTGCTTCACAATTGTTATCTCTTTGGTATTAATCGTAATCACATTATTTTTTGAATAACTTAAATTGGACAAATAAATATCAAATTAAAGAACAAAATTTGTATAAGACAAATACAGAGAGGATGAACTAATAATATCCATGAAACCAATTCTTCCACATAACAAATCTTCAATTAATTAAAAAAAAAAAGCTGAAACATATACAAACTAGGTTTTATACAAGGGATAATGAGCACAATATACCCAAAAAGGGTCCAAACTAGAGTAATAACCCTGGTTTTCCAAAACCAAAAAGGTAATAACATTTTGTGTCTGTGAGGACAAGAATACCCCTCTTTTATCAATAGCTTTTGTTTTTCGAAAACCAAAAAGTTAACGCTGATACAAAAAGTGTTAACTGTTAAGAATATAAATATATTCGTTAACAAATATTATATCAGATAACAAACGACTAACAAATCATATATCAGTTAATGAGACAATTAACAGCTAATCAATTATCTATCAAATAGCTCTAAATCTATTTGTAACAGCTAACACTCTATGTATCGGTTACAAAATCATTAAAATATAAACAATAGCACACTACAAGAAAACAGAGGTATTCCGAGGGACGTTCCGAAGGAAAATGATTTCCTCGGAAATTTCCGACGAGATTCCGAGGAAAGAAAATTTTTCCACTTCCTCAGAATTTCATAGGAATATTCCGAGGAAATTCCGAGGAAACGACAATCCGTCGGAAATTTCCGACGGGATACCGAGGAAAGACCATTTTCTCGGAAAAAACCGACGCCATCCGACGGATACAATATAGACGTTAGAGAGCCGTTGGAGAGCCGTTGTGGATTCCGAGAAAATTCTGACGAACTAGCCGTTGGCTGTCGGAATTCCGTCGGAATTTCCTCAGTTTCGCGAGAGCATTCTCTTATAAATACACCCACTCCTCTTTCTTCTCATTCACTCCATATCTTCATCCTTCCTCTTACTCTCTTTACACACGATTTTGCTTCATAAAAATCATGTCTTCTTCAAACTATTTTCGTTCTTGGATCGATCGACCTCCTTTGGATCCGGAGACAAGAATGCTTACGGAAGAATACGCACGAGGTTTAGGCGAATTCATGCTGTTAGTTCAACGACAACCGCAAGGAGAAAAAGGGAAGTTATGATGTCCTTGCTCTAATTGTAAAAATAGAAAGATTATTAAAGAGTTTGATGTTTGGAGTCAT
>OVBX01003868.1:0-15784 GCA_900406325.1 Erucastrum elatum | reverse complement strand
TTGTAGAAACTGATTGGCTTCCGGTTAGTTATCGGAGAATAAATTGGAGCGATAACCGGAGATAAACCGGCCACCGTATTCGCCATGTTTCGCGTCATTGTCTGCTTGTTGTCTTCATCGAAGGTAAGATAGGGGTTAGCTTTAGGACGGAGGAATTGTCGCCGTTGATTTTCTTCGTTTCAACGTCTTAGATTCGACCACGTCGACTAGGGATTAAAAAAATCTAATCTCACTCTGTTTCTTTTTTCTCAACCTAATCTCACTCTGTTTCGTAATAATTTGTTTGCAAAAACGTGGTTTTTTTTAATAACATAATTGGGTGGACGTTTAAGAACAAATTATTTAGTTTATTAGAACCACATAAATGTTATATACTATTTAATTTTCTAGAATACTAATTTTAAAATGATTAGTAGATAATTTTGCTTAAATAATCTATTAGACGAATTTAAAATTATTTCTTTTTATACATATTTTTTGGTGAAGAACACTGTGGAAAGAAGGAAGAAGTAAGATTCTTAGTTCAGTTACATCAATTTTCGGACAAGAATAATAATAACAATAATATAAAAGATTCTTGATCAGATCACAAATACATGGTTGATCAAGAAAATAACAAATCCTTCTGCTCCCTTCTTTTTTCTTCACTTGTTCTTCCAAATCTCTGACAAAGCTAATAATAATAGTGATAAATCTATTCCATCAGATCAGTCTTCTTCATCAACTTCTCTGAAAGGAAGTGGTACTATCTTCACAGCTCGAAACTTCCCCGCATTATTTAGATGCTCATTCTCCAATCTGCAACAATGATTTTGTTTTTTGCCCACACAAGCATCAGTACATTTAATCTTGAATCTAATACAAAAAAAAACTTGAAAATAGAGATTAACTTTACCTGTAAAAATTCCAATGTCCTCTCCTAATAACTTCAAGAGCAGCCAAGAATAATCCTGTAACTCTGTAATCCACATGCTCAAAACTTGAGTGCAAAACTGTTTGTAGCCATGCCAACCTCAGAACAAGATTTAGAACCTATAAACAGAACATCAGAGAGGAAAATAAAAAACTTTTTCACTATATGCATATGTTATCTGGGTGATAAAAGATTTTGGATTTGTACCATAGAGAAGTAGTAAATATATTTTTGGCGAAGCATAAGTTGGTTCCTAAGCCACGGGTTATTGGAATTGCGTTGAAGTAAACCCCAATCTTTTACAAAGTCCCAATACAATTGGTAAATTGTGGCTATACTTGACATAGCCACCACAAGGCAGAGCCAACCAATGCTCCTCTCTTTCTCATAAGCCACTTTGGTTCCAGCAGCTAACATCGCTGACACGTACTTCCCTAGGTTCACTAGGTGGCTGGTTTCACCTTCATCAAACCACCTCCTTGCACACTGTGGCAGAGACTTTTTCAGTATTTTATAAAGTGAAAACCCTAACTTGGGCGAGAAGAAAGAGAAACTTGGGGAGGAAGCAAGGGTGCTTAGTTTCATTTTTACCTGCATTGCTCTCCAGTAGTACGGGAGGAAGGAAACTGCATAGGCGAGATCTCTGTAGTATTTGACTCTCATACAATATCCATAGTCCTGCGTTGCGTAGCTACCTGTTATATAGTAACATGCGATGTATTCTAGGTTCCTTAGCATCGGTACCTGTGAGATAAGAGTTAACCAATTTTCAAAGATCAGATTTTGATTCAGGGTTTAGTAAAAGATCATATTCTTAGCTCATGTTATTACCTGGCTGCAAAGTTGATCAGCCATGAAGAAATCGAGCATCACGACTTTGTAAAGTGGTGAAAAGAAAATGTTTCTGATGACTGTTATAAGCCGGTAACGGCTTGATTTGTAGAAAATGTTTAAGGGACAAATCAATATTAAAAAGAAGACCTGCAAAAAAGAACCAAACATAATTTAACTTACAAATTTACAAAAAAAAAAGCAAAACACCTGATGATAGTGATTAGTGTTTGTTAACTACCAGTAATAAAAGTCCAGGGATCACTTGAACTTGTCCAAAGGAGTAACCTTTTGCGAGAAGCGAGAGATGAGCAAACATGACACCGGTTACCACAGACATTGAAGCGGTACATATCAGGAAAACATCTCTGAACTTGAGTTCATTTTTAGACCCAAGTTCGAATATGAAACTATAGTTTATCCTTGCTTTTCGCCACATAAATATGTTGCAACCATATAAGAATAAGTGTAGAAACAAGAGCCCAAACATGCTGCAAAAAAAAAATTATATTAACTTCTATTTGTTAGTTTCTCATATATACGTAGATTTAGATAGACACAATTATTAAGATTTTAATTAGATCACTCGCCTTAGTACCGGGTATGCAGTTTCCATGTAGAAAGTGTTCTTAGAGTTTTTTCTATACATTCCAGTCAGGTGAGCCACAATGACGTAACCAGCAAGAAGAGCCACAAAGCAACCAGTGAATAGACCTGAATAGTGATTAAATATGAGGACAATATTAAAACCAAATCTACATAATCTCAAACAAGAAAGTTTGATGATACAAAGATTCTTCAGCAGACAAGATAATTATATGCAACAGAGAGTATTAACAGAACGTGACGCTCTTACTTGTCCACCCACAAACTGTACATTTGTGGAATTCTTATGTGTTTGTGTGGGATGGGGTCCAAATACTTTTCATATTTTGGTTGGTCGCAAAAAATAAAAATGTCACAACATCTACAGGTAAAATGTTAAAAGCTAAAAGAAGTCTCACCAATGAAGAAGGTGACAGAGTGAGACTCTTTACGGTGGTGCGGTTTCAGATATTTCATTGCCTTTCTGCGATTTTCTCCTGCGAAGTGCTTGATGAACCATTCTTCAACTTCGTCTGATAGATTTATCACCTGTCATTTCCCAATATTAAGATCATGATAAAGTGATAAGACAAGGTGTAGGTGTCGATTTTCCGCTTATACAAACATGAAAACAATAATCTAAAGTAGAGTAACTAGTTTACCTTGTCTGAACTGTTGAAGTAAGAACTTTCAACCACTTTGAGATAAATTGGAAGGATTTGTTTTCCACTAACCTGAAACATTATATAGATGGTCTTGTAATTAAAATGGAAATTTTTTTTAGAGAAAATATGGTTGAAAATTTCTCTGTTTGCTTACCTTATCAAATTTTTTAAGAATGTTCATGAAGGCTAACATGTTCAAGTTTCGGTAAGTTTTGAGATAATTTAACCCTTTGTAGAGCTCTGTCAGGGCTCCTTTGATCATCTTCTCGGCGTGGCTTAGTTTTTTCTTGCTGATTCTCAGCTTGTTTACTCCATCTGGACCACATTTCTTGGACGATGATTGGTTTATCAAATCTTCTTTGATCATGTAACTTATAGCTACGAATGTACGAGAAGGGTTTGTCAGTGGAATCTTTATCTTGAGATTCTTTCCCTGGCAGCTGAAAACTCGACCAGAAACAGTCCTCAGCTTCGAGTTCTCGTTGTTGATTTTGATCGGTTCTTCTGGTGTAGGAGACTCCAATGGTTCTTCCCCATTGTTCTCTAAATCCTCTAAGGAAGATTCTTGAAGTTCTGTTTGCTCTGTTCTGCTCCTAAGAGAGTCTTCCTCTGCATCAAGAAACAGAGCAAACTAAGTAAATGAATTCTTGAAATCCATGCAAAATAGCATTCAATGTTTTAAATGTTATATTATTACCACATAATATGGTGCATGATATGGAGTCATCTTCTTTTGATTCTTGAGTAGACTCTTCATTGGCTCGCTTTTGTTTGAAAGCATCTTTCAGCTCAATGAGTATCTCCATTTGCTGCTTCAAGCACTCTCCCCTCTCCAAGAACTCTTTCTCCTTTGTCTTGTAGAACTGATTCACTTTGTTAAGCTGTGTGTCCAAACACATGAAGAATTCTCTCGCAGCATCGGTATCATCAGCAATCTTCTCCAGAAGTTCCGTCTCATACACGTCACTGTTACTTCCAGAAGAGGCAAGCTTTCTATGAACCTATTCAAAAGGCATCAAAATCATTAGTGCAAAAAAATGAATAGTTGATGATAAATCACAAAGGATGGACGTTAGTTTTAGTACTTTGATGGCACGAGAGCGTTCCGGTTCCTTGTTACCGAAAATGGAAAGCTTTCCTAAAGAAGACTTGATGGTTTTGATGAGTGAAGTTTCTGTTTCTGTTTGTTTCTTCTCAACTTCATTGGTTAACAAATGGATTTTCTTGAGGTCTTTCTTGAGCTGAGAGTAATCGACAAAGGCGTCTTTCCATTCAGGCACAAGCTGCCCCTCAAACTGCTTAGTGAACTTCACCATCTTTTTTCTCTCTTAAACTTGAGAAGAAGAGAGTGTGTTATGTTTTGTTGAGTGTAGGGCAAGAGAGGACGATGAGGTTTGTTTTATAGTGCACAAAAGAAAAGGTGGAGAAAGAGAATAACATATTTGACTTGGCTTGCTTGCTACTACTGATGATGCCTCACCAAGCACATTCTCAAATATCCTTCCTAAAACCAAATCACATGTACTAATTTTTTATCCTATGCTTCTTCCACTTGTGCTTTTAGGGAGCTAAGTCTTGTGTCATGTGGGGACCTATGGTTCTCGCCGGAATATATTCACTAATACTTTTCTGGTTGCCGGAGCTTCTTGTATCATTGTCCACAACTACAGATGTCTCATCCATGAGTGAAGGTTGCAGCGAACGGATAAGGGTAAACTGGGTATTGTTAATTGGATAGCCTGAAATAGTAAGTAGATTGTAATGGACCAAAAATAAATTAGGTGCCGAGAGACACAAAAGGTGAACTCAGATAGGACCAGCTCGATTTCCACTATGTTTTTTGTTCGAATGGTAGTGAGATTTTGAAAACATATCAATCTTAAAGAATCGTAAAAAGAAGAAGAAAAAGAACAACAACAACCAATCAAATTTTGATTTTCATAGTTTCATTGCGGATACTGTCGAACCATGTTATAGCAGTCGAGTAATGTTAGTTTTTGCCAATCAGAACATGGATTGATGTTCTTTATAATCTCTAATTCCCGGAATACAAATACAATGCAATTTAAAAGTGCATGTGCATGTAAAGATAATGTTTTTTATTTTTTTTGTAACTGATGTAAAGATAATGTTCACACAAATATTATGTTTGCTTATTGTAAATTATAAGTGGCGGCAATGTCCTAGCATTAATTTGAAATGTAAATCAAGAAATCGTAGTGTGCAATACATATACTACACCAACTTTCCAAAGAATATAGTTTCGCGTTCTAGTAATAAACAAATATTATGGGACTTCAAATTTGTTCACCGAGGGAACAAGTACTTGAGTTTTAGATGCCATTTCGTAGTGTGATCCTATTGTCCTGCATAACTCCTGTCTTTCTGTATCAGGCTCGGCCTAAAGTACTTAATGAATTGTTGTTGTTCAAAAAAAATGAGCATAATATTTGTCTTGTATTTTGCCTGTTGTATCATTATTTTATATATATTAGGCAAGAAATTATTACAACGCACAGGATGCCTTGAAGCTTTATGCACGCGGTTTCTAAGTACGTTTTTGAGCAACCATTCGAATGGATGGCAATGAAAGTGGTCATAATGTGCACAACACATTCTGTTCTCTGTACTACTGCTAATAAAAATGGTAAATATTTTGCGGATAAGAAATATATATTTCAAACTATTGTCTACGAAAAAGATTTTCCTTTTCAAAAGAAAAAGAAAAAAAAAAGATTTTCGGATAATGAATTATATCTCACTTCTGATGCCTCGTACCTTCTGTCTAATGTATTTAGAAAACATAGGGTCAATATAAGGAAAATACAATTAAGGCAACACACGGCGTCCTTCCGATCACAGAAAGTCCATATGCCATTGAAAGATACATCTAAATTTAACGTACAAATTAAAACTGAAAGTCACACTACAGACACCAAAGAAACCCCAAAAAACTTATTTACCCTAGTTATATCAAATTCCCTAAAACCTATTATACTATTACAAATCTATTATTCCCTGGTTCCCAAAAGATAAATGCTTCAATTTTTTTAAATGCATACTTTAAGTTTTCAATACTATTTTTTACTAATTAATAATCGTGAAATGTAAACTTCATAAAAAATATACTTTTTACAATACTGTTAGTTTAGAAATATGGGAAATTGGTAAATACAGATAGTAATAGATTTATTATAAAAAGATTCTGTGTAAAAACACATAAACATACATCTTTTAGGAATATGGAGTATTATTTATCGATTATTAGTTTTAATTACATAATTATTGAACTATAGTAACATATTTGATTTTTTTCAGGAACTACTTTTAAGAAAAAATACAATATTATATTTTATAAACTTTTTAAAATTTGTTTCGGTCGGTCAAAAAACTAAAACCACAATCAACAATTCAACATGATATAATTTGGACTTGTTATACATTTAAACGAGATGTTTTATTTTTGTAATCCAAAAACTTTGGCATAAATCCACGATATCACCCGTTTGCGGCGAATCAAATCTCAGGTTATTTACTTTTGTTTGAATGTCCGAAATTCAACAACAATAACGTGTTTTCCCCTTTCCCTTTATTTGATACCATGATTAATTTATCTGTTTGATCAATTTTGAAATTTGGTTGTACGCTATAGTTTCATTATTCGAAGGCGGAAGGCATAAAGCTAAATTTGTTTCGTGGTTGAAATAGTTTTAGCAACTTATTAGCTAAACATAATTTATAATCTTAATGTAATTTTAGCTAAGCAACCCATTAGTCCCTTTTTAGTTTTACAATTCAGAGTGGTCGAAAACTGTTGGATTGTAATGTTAGTGTTAGATTTAAAGTACCTTTGTTTTAGAATAGTCGATGATCATTGTAAGATATGAGTTTTAGGGTTGGACATAAATACCTGATACTAGCTTTGTAGCTATCTGAATGATTGGTGTTCTGATATCCAATTTTTAAAAATATTCCTAACTTGAAATTCCATTCAATATGTACGAGTAAAATCAAAAATCAAAAGATAATATATAATGATAATAATATTTTATTACAAACAGGAAAAATTTATTTACTTTTAAAAATCTAATAATTAAAATTTTCAATTTAATAAATAAAACATTGTAAAAATTACATAAATATAATGATTATGATATATATATATATATATATATATATAATTCTGTAAATATTTGTCATATATGGATCTAACGGACCAGAATGAATATGCATTCATGAAAATATAGTATATGTGATTTGTTTAATTTTACGAATATTGTATATTAGTATTTGTTTTGTTTTTAAAATTTATGAGTATCAAGATTTTCCAGTTTACGTCAAAATGAATAACAAATCGAATCAAAATTTACAGATAGTTTGCTCAATTTTAATAATTATATATGTCAAATATAAAAATTTGTTACAAATCTTGACATTTTACTTCCGAAAAAACATACAAGTTTTTTATATAGTTTGGGGTGGTCTTGAGTTTTTTAACACCTCACTCTCACTGACCTTAAAAGGGTAAGTGTAGCTGTCGATTATCCATTTACCGGATTTTCTGATATATTTAAAACGTAATACCATTTTAACTTGTCTATATTTAACCCTTGAGAAATTTTAATTTCTGACTTTGGACATATAAGCAACTTCTCCTCCAAAGGAAATCACTAAACTACTATTATCAATTATTTTATATTATAATCTTAAAAGATTAGGTTTATGGGCTAATCCAGTGATCCCATAGCCTTCTGGTCACCATCTGGTCCAATTTTAAAAGACATTGTCTACAAAAGTCGGTCCTTTTCCCCGAACATGACGGGTTGGGAAATGAATCGATAAGTAAAGGTAAGATAAAAATAAACATTTCCTTAAGAAAATAAGGAACAAAAGTAATTTAACACCAAAAGAAAATAATCTGTAGGCTAATAAAACAAATTGATAAATGATTTAATATGATAATTAATTTTTAAACCCAATGAGACCGGAGATGATGATGGTCTGAATCAGACGGCATTTATTTTTGTGTCAACACATATCTTACTTAAAACCTGCTTTTTATTATGTTTTCAAAAATATACTAACTGCTAGATTCAGTAATTTACTACAATAAATTCTCCTCTTTTCTATATTTTCACAGATTATTGAAAACTGTTTCATTCAATTATCTACATTAAGCTTATATATAATTAACCAACTTTTTTCTTTCCTTTCAAAAAAAAACTATCCTTGTTAGTAAAAATTATAATAATTACTCATTTTTATATGTTTTATCTTCAATAAAATAATTTGTAATAGATATTTATTTCAATTGCTTCATGCTCCAAACTTATTTTCTTCAAAATATTGGAGTAAATGATCCGTTTTGTCTTAACAATGAACAATCTAGTGCCGTAGACCCCGTCTTTATACATATGAAGATAAACACATATACTATATGAAATTATATAAACTAGACAATAGTGAGATATGTCCATATCAAGTGAGATCCGTACATATTTTAGTTGACCATAGTGACTCGCTAATCGCTACTAAGAGCACCATTAGTTATAATATTTCAAAAAGTTAGTAGTAATTAAAATAAGAAATATTAAAAAGAGAAAGAAAGAACAACAGATAGCAAAACATACATTTTTTTTGGTCAAAAGCAAAACATACATTTTCTCTCTTATTTCCTCTTTCTTAGGTGAGCTTCATTGGTTCGATTGGTAAATATTATTTAAATGCAGAATTGTTGAAAAATAGTTTAGCTAAAGAAAAAATAATTAAGTTACAGAAAATTTTAAATTTATGAAACAGAAAAATACATATTAGATTAATTAAAATATTTTAAATAAATTTAATTTATGACAATAAAAATATTAATAATTAAAACTAATTATTAAAAATACGGAAATAATTAAAAAAAAATTACTTTAATTCTTATTATAAATATTTAACTTATTTTTAAATACACTTTTAGTAATAGATTGACACATTAAAATATTACAAAGCTACTATAGTATTATTTACAATATAAATATTTATCGCTAAAAATTGCTCTATTTATTTAAAAATTTAGAATGGTATTATCATATAATTTATATGAAAGTATTAATTTTATAGATAATCTTTTAAAACTCATTTTCTATTTAATGATTTTTTTTTGTATTTTTATCAGCTAAACCCCAAACATACGTTTTACATTTTTCACTCCATAATTTTCTATTGATTGGTAAAACATTTGTGCGTTGTGTTAAAAACCAATATACTATTCTTCAAAATTACCAATCAATGGCCAACGTCTTCTCCCTTACAGGGTCAGATTTCTCTCCTTATTTACTGTTTATTTCCTTTATACGTTGGTGATTCCTATTAGTTTTTTTTTTTTTGCAACGTGATTCCTATTAGTTTTTAGTTCTTTTTCGTTGGTAAGATAGAATCGTTTGACTTCGATTTTATTTTTGGCATCTCTAACTCATCAATACTCTGTTAGATCATTACTATTAATAATTTTATAAGTAGTTTTTCAACACTAAAAAAAAGTCGTTTACAGAAAAAAACACTAAAAAAAAAAGAAGAAAAAAGAGAGAGGAAGGACAATATCTCCTTTGAAACTAGAAGAAAACAATGTTCTGATCTTAAGTAAATGTGCGTCCCTTGATCTTCAAATAATTTCTATCTGCCTCTTACGGATTCTACAAGTAAATTTTTGATCAGAACATTGTTACTCTCTAAAACATTGTAATCTTTTTGATGAGATGTTAACCACCCGTGCAATATAAAAAGATCAGCTATAATCTATCATAGGCATTAAGAAAACATGTATATAGAGAGATATATAAATATAATTATTTTTACAACAGTTGAAATATATTTTAATATATGTCATATATGTTAAAACCATTTGGAATTGCTGACGGATGATTACATCAAAAGTCAATGTTATAATGTAACTTAAATTAGCGAGCTCATATGCACATTTAAAGTTTTCTTCGAACTCATTTTAAATTATATAGTTTTGAAAAAATCGTATATATTTGTACTTTTTAAGTTAAAAAAAAATTGCTTCGTGTAGTGGTTTAGGCGATTCTTCTTTTATGGTTGCTTAGATTATAAGTTGCTTAGATTATAAGTTGATCATCCAATTCCATCTATGTTTATGCTTCTTTAAAAGAAAAGAAAAAGAGGTCCCAAATTAAATATGTTAATATTTGGAAATACAATGATGTAATTTAACCAAAAATGAAGCCCTTTCTCAAAATAAAATAAAAAACCAAAAATGCCTAAAGAGTAGATATTTGCATAGTCTATAGAATATATACTTTATTTCGCCAGCCACCTCCAAGGAAAGTACGTGTGTATGTGCAAGACTTTAGTTTTATTTAACTTTTGCCAACGTGCAATTCTACGTTATATATTAAATAGTAATACACTGATCCACACTACAGGATTTACTTACACTGTTACACAGCTTCAAAAGAGTAACAACGATGGATAACTTAATTAGTATATGTCTTAGCATATGCTTTCAATTTAGGCAGCGATAGATTAATGAAGTCTTCCTTTGCATGTATCTGGATTCGGATTCCTACAAACCGTTTGTTACGAATCAGTTATCTTCGAATCATTTTTTGAGAAGAGAATATATACACACGATCCTCTGCCAACCTCTACAGAAAAAGGTTGGATTGGAGGCATATTGTGATATATTTTCTACTTGAACCAATTCCATGTGTTTGGACAATTTCTAAGACACTATTCATTATGTAATGCATGTATTGAATATAGTCTTTAGATGTTTCTCTGTCAATTTTGTTTGATAAATATATAGTATATATATATATATATATGCATACATTATTAATTAGTATTTTAAACGCATCTATATATCAGTAAAAAAAAAGAATAATTGTAGTTCAATCGTAAAGAAATCTTGCAATATTAGTCAATATCTTAATATAAAATGAGAAGGTTATATATTTTTGAGTAAATATAAATAAAAGTTCCATGGTTATTATAATCTTAGCTTGAAAAGGTTATTAAACTAATACAGCAACAAAATTGTGGATCAAAACAAGAAAAGTTGTGGATCGATAACCTTAATGAAGCTTGATATTATTTTCTTTATGGAACAACCCTCCTAATTTGGCACTCTTATATGTTTAAGAACTTAGAATTTTCGATTGATGATTGTATAATATTTTAACGTGGAATCTTAATTAGTTTTACGTCTGTTTCAAATGACTCAGAAAAAGAGGTATATCCACAAGAATAATTTCACTTGGCCTCGTAACAAAGCAACACTTGGCTCGACTAAAACTGATCAAAAGTATCGCTGTGGTACTTTATATTTCTAATGTTATATTTTAAAATCCACATCATGTATACATTATCTTATCGAATTATTCAAAATAGATATAAAGAACGGGGATATTTATAGTATAGGATCTGAAACTATATCAAGATTTTAAATAAGTTCCTGCTAAAATATATGTGTAAATACTTTTGAATTTTTACTAACAATCATTTTTACAAAAATACTATTTGTAAACATAAATTCCGCACATTATAATTATTGGTATTTTATTCTTACCTCGACATGTTTTTTTAATGTATTACTTTGTGTTTTTCTTTGTCAAGAGTATCTTATTGGTTAACAAATTAGTACTATGAAAAAACCTGTTTCGTCAATTTAGGAGGAAAGTAAATTGGATCATGTGTCTTTCTTTGAATGTTCTTGATTAGAAAGACATGTGAATCACTGCAACAGAACAAAAGAATCAGTTTATCATCATTAAATAAATCCTAAATATATTATAACAACGAACGTATCACGAATATGAATATATACTTTCTCATTGTATCTTGTTTAATTTATTTAATTTAGAATACCAGGAGACGGTTATGCCTTATCTTTTTAGTATAATGCCGAGGATAATTCCATTGTAAATATTTTTGCATTTTAATTTCATTCTTATATTTGTGACATCAAAATTATACTATCCACATACTGTGCATGCATTTCCTCCAATCACATACATCAATATTTTTTTTTAAAAAATAATCCAACTAGATTCTAATCAGTTTTTTTTAATTAAAAAAAGTCTAATTTAATACAAAGCCAAAATGTTTCGGAGTATATGATAATACTATATAATTTTATTCTTTTCTAACTATAGTAAATATAAAGTTACATACCATTAGTTTTATTTTTCTATCTATATTACAAATTCTCATCCCAAGCTATTAATAAATCTATAAATTTCAATTGGATAATTATGTGATATATAAATTTGATTGAATAATGTGTATATGATAATATTATATAATTTTAGTATTCTTTATTGATAGGAAATATTAAAAGGGAAAATTTGAAAAAAACACACTTGGATGACTTTATATTTTGAAAACTATACAATCTTTTTTTTTGAAAACTACACTTATTCATAACTGAAAACACTAAGTTGTCCATTATTCATATCTTATTTGATTATATATATACTAAGAAAATACGTGTTTAAAAGGAAAAAAAATCACTAACACTCATACTTATTTTTAATACTTTTAATATACAATAGAAAATCAGCTCCACTAACTAGTAACTACTTCTATATTGCTCATAGAGTATAATCTTTCAAAAAATAAAAACTGTCGATCATTATACCAGATAAATGATCTACTATTCTAAGGATTTTTGCTTATTTTCATATACGACACACATCAAACAATCCAAACAAATTGCTAATCTTTTATCTAACAAAAAAACAACAACAATCCGGACCATCATTTAAAAAAATCAACGAGTGTATCATGTAGAAAATAAATGATATTATGTGAAATTTGTTCATATGGAGTTCAGAGGAGCTCTTACATATAATTTGACGTATTTTTATCATTATGAAAGTAACAACTTCAGAAAAAAATTACAACAAAGATCACAAAAAATCCTTACAAAAAATAATCTGAGAGGATAATCGAAAATTACAAACTTATGTGTATATATATATGTATTAAATATATCTAAATACATTATATTTATTTACAAACTCAGTTATAATATTATATTTTATAAAATACTTAAATATATCTAAATACACTATATTTGATTAGATATATTTAGGTTTTGGGAATTTTCATATATTTTTAAAATTATTTTAGTTGAAATTTATATTTTAATATTTACCAATTAGTTTATTAATTGTAATTTTAATTTCAAAATTTTAATTGAAATCAAGGACAATATTGCCATTTTGAAAATATTCAATCTAATAGAACATAAACATATAAAATTAGCCTAATGAGACATGAACATCATTTTGTTGGCCTAAAAAATATATTTTCCCAAAAATAAATCACGTTGAAGAATAAAGTTATTTATTTTGGCTTTGAGATTTTTTTGGGAAGGTTTTAGGACATTAGAGTGTTTAAAGCCTGATTGGTATAAATCTGGTTTGAAAGAAATCTGGTTTGAAAGACATTACAACTAATTAAAAACCTCTAAAGTCTCTACAGTTAAAACAACAATCGGACCCTAGAATAGTTGATATTTTTTCGAAGATCAGATAACAAGTAAGGTCTTTTTGTAGAAAGACATCTTCAAATTTTACTTCCAGTGTGTTATTGTTTCTTCGTACTAATCATGTAACCCAATGTATTTCGTGGAGTTTGGACGTGTTGGGTAATATTGGTAACTATTATCAATAAATAAAGTTGGTTGGTAAAAATAATATGAAAAGAAGAGGCGGTTTACTAGAGTTTCAAAAAAAAAGGTAAGGTGATGATTGTTTCAGTAGTTTTTGTTTTTTTGTTTCAAGCTTTTACATCTTGGTTTCTGATTTTAGATTTTGGTTTTAGTTTTTAGATATAAATTTTAGATTTTTCGTTTTAAATTTTTGGTTTTTGGTTTTTAGTTTTAGTTTTTGGTTTTTGGTTTTTGATTTGTATATTTTAGTTTGAAATTTCTTTTTCAAAATTACCTTTTTTTTTACAAAATGGGATGATTTATTTTAAGACAAAAAATACTAATAACATTTATTGAGATTTATATTTTCAGTAAAATGTAGCAAATTATAATTATCATTAAAATACATCAAAATATTATGATTGAGAAACTTTAAAAATAATCAATATCATTAATTTTTAATTTTTAGTTTATTTTCTTAGATTTTGATTTTTATACTTATGTTTAAATTTTTTTATTTGAATTATTTTCACGTTTATGAATATAGTAGCAATAAAATAAATCACAAACAAAATATGTATATTTTTTATTACTAAAAAGTATTAAGACATTATGTTTGTTATTTGAAAAATAAAAATTAACTTGTTCTCAATTACTGGAATTTTTTTCAAAGATATATTATCCTACAGATTCAAAATTTTAATATAAAAGTAATAAAAGAAAAAAATACGTCAGTAAAAAGTTTTGAGTCTAACAAACATATACATTTAAGTTGTGTTAATATATTGAATTTATATATTTACAAAAAAAATTGGTAGTGCATATCTTTAAAAACCAACAAAACATAGATTTTGGTTTTTCATTGAAAAGTTGGTTATACTTATACATCGAAAAACTAGTTTCCCTATTTTATAGAAAATCTGTTTTGTTAAAATCTTGATTGACAATAACATTAGTTTTAGTTTTCCTAAATTGTAGGAAATCACTTTTTCAAAAATCTTGATTGGACAAAAACGTAGTTTTTGAAAAACAAAAACCAAAAACCAATGTATAAAAATTGTTGGGCTCTAGCCTTCGGCCTCACCACTGGCAAAAGAGAAAGCAATGTTACTTGTGTAGCCCAATCATAACTACACATTTGGACTCATAAACTGAATTTAAAAAACACATACAACATCGTTTCAGCTGAATAAGTCAATAAAAACGCAAATCGCGACAAGAAGCGTTTCTACTGAGACAGAAAGAATCTCAAGAAATGGAGACAGTAGGAGAAGAAGCGACGCCGAGAGTCGCCGTGGTGGTTTTCGTCGTGAAAGGAAACTCGGTGTTGTTAGGGAAGCGCCGCTCATCGATCGGAAACTCAACCTTCGCTCTCCCCGGCGGCCACCTCGAATTCGGTCCTTCTCTCTCTCTCTCTCTCTAGTCGCGTTTCTGTAAAAAATCTCAGCTAATCTTTGTTTCTTGATTTGAAAGCAGGAGAGAGCTTCGAAGGATGCGCAGCGAGAGAAGTGATGGAGGAAACGGGGCTTGAGATAGAGAAGATGAAGCTCTTGACCGTCACGAACAACGTCTTCAAGGAAGCTCCGAAGCCGTCTCACTACGTCACTGTATTCTTGCGTGCGACGCTTGTGGATCCGAATCAGGACCCGGTGAATGTGGAGCCTGAGAAGTGCGAAGGGTGGGACTGGTACGATTGGTTTAATCTTCCAACGCCTTTGTTCTGGCCGCTCGAGAAAATGGTTAAAACCGGTTTCAATCCCTTTTCTGATTACATAATTTAAGAACGACATCTGGTCTAGTGGTATGATTCTAGGTTATGGTGTGAGAGGTCCCGAGTTCTAATCTCTCTGTGTAATGGATTTTTATTTAACTATGTTTGGCTACACTACTAAAGATTGTATTGCATAACATGTTTGATCTGTGTTGTGAATTTTATTTATGATCTATGTTTGATTCCACTACTAAAAGATTGTATTGCACGACATATATGTTCGATGTGTTAGTGGTTTTTATTTATCTATGTTTAATTTCACTGCTAAATTTCTTCAAACTCTTTGACATTGCTTGTGAGATTGGTGTGGTAATAGTTGGTGTGCATTTATAAAGCATATATTTTTCAATACAAAG
>OVBX01003867.1:0-11954 GCA_900406325.1 Erucastrum elatum | reverse complement strand
GATATGCCCAAGTTTTCAAAGAGCGATACAAGGAGCTGAACGGTATGTAACACAACACCCCATATGATGTTAAGTAGATTAATTTTTACCCCAAGAAAGAGCTTATGTGCTCACGTTTCCCCTCTATATTCGTAGATTATGATAGAATCATTAAGAACATTGAGAGGGGAGAGGCAAGAATCTCTAGGAAAGATGAAATCATGAAAGCCTTAGGGAAGAAACTGGATCGCTACAGAAACCCTTGGCTGGAAATGAAGATTCAGTATGGTCAGAACAAAGGGAAGCTGTACAATGAAGAGTGCGACCGTTTCATGGTCAGTATGTTATCATCATCGTTTCCTTTTTTCACTTATTTTATTTCCACTGATTTAACATGAAGTTGTGAAAACTATGTTGTTTAAAACAACAGATCTGCATGATCCACAAACTTGGGTATGGGAACTGGGATGAGCTGAAGGCAGCATACAGGACTTCGCCTTTGTTTAGGTTTGACTGGTTTGTGAAATCCCGCACGAGTCAGGAACTTGCAAGAAGATGCGACACTCTGATTCGATTGATTGAGAAGGAGAACCAAGAGTTCGATGAGAGAGAGAGGCAAGCCCGTAAAGAGAAGAAGCTTGCAAAGGTAAAAACTATGTAGCTTATATAGTTTGCTTTTTTTTCGATTCGATTGATTCCTTTGGATGCTTATGCCCTTTTTTTTTGGTTTAATCGTTGTAGAGTGCAACACCATCAAAGCGACCTTCAGGACCAAGTGAGAGCCCTTCATCAAAGAAGCGAAAGCATCTTAGATGATCATCCATCTTAGCCCTTTGGACTTTTATTACCCAGAATAACAGTTTGCTAAACGCTAAACTTTTGTTGTTAAAACATAATTAAACTTAAACATATGTAGGTGAATTGTATTATGGGTTGTGAATGTTGTCCTGGTTTGACTTGAATTTTATTTGAATATTAGGANATTTTTCCCCTTTTTTTTTTTTTTTTTTTTTTTTTTTTGGCCTACATCTGCGTTATCTTACCTCCGACGTGAATCTTGTTTTGAAAGAAGATTCATCGTTGAAGGAAAGTGAACGTGAATCCTAGTTTCGTTCCAGCTTCTTGCTACCTTGGTGGGTTTGCTCTTCCTTAACAAGACTGTCCTCACCTTAAGGTTATCTAAACTCTTTTGCTGGTTGTTGCAAAATCGAACTTCATTGGAACAAAGTTCACTGTCTTCGAAGGCAACCTGATGCCACAGAACAACAGAGCATCAAATATGGTGAAGAGCCGCTCTTCTAACCTTATGAAAGTATCGCCTAGATCTCCTTCAGGAAGTTACCCTGTTGCTCACGTTTCATATGAGTTAAACGTCTTAGGCTCCAGGTAACTAGATAATTCTTTTCGTTATGATCTTTTACACAGTCTCTTGATCATTATGACAACACAGGGGACCAAGAAGAATGCGTTGCATAATGGATACATTACCTAAGAGTCTCATGGATCCCCAAGGAGCAGCTCCAACAAGACCGTTCTTTAGGTCTCACTCAAGCAACAACAACAACTTGAGAGACCCACCACTGGTGCTGAGCAATAAGACTCCAAGATGGCACGAGCAGCTACGTTGCTGGTGCTTAAATTTCCACGGTCTAGTCACAGTGGCATCAGTCAAGAACTTTCAGCTTGTGTCCGTCAGCGATAGGGAGATAGAGCAGGCAGCGTCCGAGAGGATTATACTCCAGTTTGGGAAAGTTGGGAAGGACATGTTCACTATGGATTATGGATATCCCATCTCTGCGTTTCAGGCGTTTGCGATTTGCCTGAGCAGTTTTGAGACCAGAATCGCTTGTGAATGATGAAAAGAGAGCAAGACCTTTTAAAATATCTTTTTATGTTTACTTATTGTTGTTTGTCTGTAAATGGTGAAAATACTCGGCGCCTAAATCTCAGGACCGTTGGTAGCTCTGTCTGTATTTGGCTCACTGCACATTATATATTTTCTCTATGTGTAACCTAAAGTTTTAACTCTCTGAAGACATGTAAATGATCCGAGTAAAAGAGAGATGCTCCATCTATCTCTGAGTTAAACAAAACAGCGTCATTAACACGCTAGTATCATAGACATCCACTACAAAAGGATAGTTAACATTAAAAGTTTAAAGCATGGCCCTAAGAACCAGCCAACAATCTCAGACATACTCTTATATTAACTTCATCTACTCATATCATTCACCAGAAGAGGGAGAGGTTATATATGTAACTTGGTTACCATGGAGCTGATATAGTTTTCTGAAACTCAACCTCCACATCTTCAATCTCTTGGCTAATCATTCCCACATGTGCCTTCATGTCAGCTATCTTTTCCTCAGCTGCTTCCTTCTTCTTTTCCGCAACTGCATTTTGTCTCTCCAACTCACTGATTCTGCGTTGCAGCTCACTGGTTTGGCATTGTAGCTCACTGGTTTTGCCTTTCAACTCAACCCTCAATTCTTCTAACTTGAGACTTACTCTCTCTTCCTCTTCAATGTTGTGCTCCAAACCTTTTTGTTCCTCCTCTTTCTTAGCTAGCACATCTTTGAGACACAACACTTTGCTGATTACTGCTTGATAAGCTTCAACATCAAAACCATTCTTCTCTAGTTTGGCAAAGGCATCCCTGAGATAGTTGAGCCTGCTTGTGGAATCATCAAGCTTCAGATCTTTCACTTCGTCTATTAAGTCGTAAAAGGTCATCATCATGCCAACCGCTGCCGACTCACGGTGAAAGAGATCGTCTATAGATTCAAGCAATGGTCTGAAGTGTGGTCGTTGTGGAACAGACTTGAAACCGTCTGATGACTCACAGGTCTTCCAATATGGCACCATCTTTGGAAATGGCAAATCCATTAGGGCGTCTCTGGCCGGTGGTGTTTCCTCAGTACAAGTAGCATCAGCAGCAGAACTTTTAACCACGTTTAAGCTCTGATCAGCGGACAGCTCTAGATAGATAAGACAAACAAAAAAAAACTGTTTCAGCATATAGTAAGTACATTAACTTTTGTTATAATGGATGCATCTAAGCTAACTTTAAAAATCCTTACCGGTTGATGAAATTCCTATCCAAGTAGAGAGAGGCTGATCAACAACTTCACCACCATCATGGCACAGAATTTTACTTGCTGTATCATTCACCTCAGCTGTTGAAACATTACTATTCCCATCTGCAAAACCAATGTCATGATTTAAAATTTGGCAAGGAAACAAAACTAATATGGCCACATCATACCAGCCTCTTCATTCAGGTTCGAGTCTCTTCTCCTTTTCCTACTCTTAGCTTCGTTATTCTCCACCTCAGGAGTCTGCATAATAAAAAAAACATCATTCAAAAGATATATAAAACAATCTAACAAACTACCAAGAAAGTGAGACTGGTTATATTAATATACTTATATTTTACCTTATGCGGCGTTGAGTCATTTCCCAAATCATTCAGATTCATCACTGCGTCAGGTGCTTTCATGGAGGATGTATTTGCTACAACAGTTTTGGACTCTGTTTGTTTCAATGGTGTTGCAGTTATGACCATAGACGGGGATAAATATTCTTTCGCTACAAAAACATACATTAGATATCAGATTCATGACGCGGAGATTAAAACACAAGGAGACAAAGAATATCAGGGTTTACCTATTGACATTACTTCAGGGGTTATAGCCAAAGGGGTTTTATCATTCATCAATGTATCATCATCCCTCTCCTTTCCCAATCCTCCAGTGGCCTATTTTTTCATGTAACAAAAGTTTGTAAAACAAACGAAAAGAAACGCAGACAAACAGCAATCCAGAGAGAGAGAGCATTCCAACTCACAGCTAGAGTGTTCTCTTCATTGTCATGTGGATTCAGGGATTTCTTCATATGCTGTGTGGCCTTCTCGTGAGACGTTTGCTTAGCACCAGAAGAAGGCTTCTTTGGAGTTTCTTTTACAGTGTTTTGCTAAAAGATGGAAATAAACAAAGTTACTTCAATTCATATCTATAAACAGTAACGGAAAGAAATTAATGGAACAGATATACCTTTTTTTGTCCGCTTTGCCTGACCCTATCTTCTGAACTAGTAGAAGATAAATTACCTATCCAAGTAAAGAGAGTATGATTTATCAACATAACCATCCTTTTACATATAGCAAGAAAAAAAGTAGATACCAAAACTAACATTGCTAGTGCCCTATTTAGACATACCAGCTTTGTTCAGTTTTTCTTCTTCTCTTTGTCTTTTTCTATTAATAGCTTCGTTGTCCTTCTCCTCCTCAGGCGTCTGCACGAAGAGAGAGAGAGCATAGAACCATCATTTCACAGATAATACGCTGATCTGATTATTATTACTGAAAGCGAGAATGATTATGTTAACTTTACCTTCTGTGGAGTGGAGTCATTTCCTAAGCTAATATGATTCTTCACTTGCTCAAGTCTCTTCTCAGATGATTTCTCTCCTTCGGTCTCTCTTTGTATCAGATGGGTTGTGGTAGTGACGACAGCACGAGTTTTATCCCTAATTAAAACATCAGCCTTCTTCTTCGTTCTCAACTCTACAGTGACCTGTATTTTGGTAAAACCAAGCTTATCAAACAAACATTGAAGACATAAATGGAAAACAAAAAGAAATCACTAAGAAGCTAACTGACAGCCACAGTTTCTTCAACTCTAGCGAGTGGCTTAGGACCAGAACAAGAGTGCATTGGATTCTTGTTGGAAAGAGTCTCCTTTACAGGGTTTTGCTGAAAATGGAAAAGACACAAAACAGCTTCATTTCAAACAAAGCAAACCAAACCAAACTTGACAGAATGTTGATTGAAACTAGTGAAAGTACCTCTGATTTGTTACGCCAAGTCCCATTCTCCCACACCATCAAGGGACGAAGTTCAGAGTGTTTAACTACACATTCCTCCTTGGTACCTTCTAAACTAACCAAGTAACATCTCTCGGTAAGAAGTTTCCTCACCAACCCTTGGCACCATCCAGAACCACCACGCAAGACCTCTACACGTTCCAACAGCTCATACACTTCAACCGAGGAAGGAGGGGGTGGGGGTCGAACCCGACAAGCATCGACAGTTAGGGTCGGTGTTGTCTCACCACCGTTGCCGCCCAACCGCTGATTAAAGTCCTTGACAATGAACTTTTTCTCACCACCATCTTCTCCTTCGATCTCTGTAACCAGCAGTGCTAGGAACCACGCAGTTTCCCTTTCATCTATGACAAAACACACCTCAACCGTTGCTCCGGAGCTAAACACGGAGTGATCTACTTCCTTTTAAGGACAACAACAAAAAGAGGAGTTAAAAAACAGTAATACTCTTAACGATTCACAACCAATGCTAACATAAAAGAAGCCACCTTTAACCATTTTTGACTTAGATGAAACAAAAACAAAGAAACGAGACTAAAAAAAGAGAGACCTTTAACTCTTCAAAACCTAACATGCAAACAACAGAGACGACAAAAGCTTCAACCTTTGGTAATAAAACAACTACATTTAACTATATAACATAACATGCAACACAAAGCTTCGACCTTTAACTATTCTAACATAAGAAGCAATTTCAACCTTTTTCTAATTAAAGCAGCAAACTTTAAGACACAACTTCAACAGAACCACTTGGATAACGAAACCAGAGCATCGTACCTCCTTTTCGAGTACGACCCATTTCCAACCGGTCCAGTGAAGGTGAGCCCTTAACTGGCTCCTCTCGAACTCGATGATATCAGGCGGCGAATCGAAGTAAACAAGAAACTTCTCATCGCCCTCTTCTTCTTTCTTCTTCAGGATGTAGCCAGTCCACCACCCGTCTCTGTGATCCGCATCAACCCTAGTCCCTTCCTCCAAAACGACGCTGTTCTGCATATCCACCGGCGGGATCGACCTGATGAACCTCTGCTCGATGAACTCGATGAGAGGAGAGACACCGTCGTCGCTAAGCAGAGTAATGTAGCGGACACGGAGCTTCTTCCGACCGGACTTGGTCGGCTTCTCTTCTAACACGGCTCGAAACCAGGCCCCTGCGAAGCCTTCTTCCTCTGAACACACTTCCACTTCGCAATCCTTTATCATCATTTAGTCAGTGAAGTTGAGGGGAAACCCTAAGACGATATGAAGAGAGGAAAAAAAAATCCCGCCTTTATTATCAAACACACAACTTCTCAAGTCTGTCTGTCATCCACAGTGGCAGCCGAGACGTCATATGATTTGACTCTCTGAAGAAATCGATTTTTTTTTTCGCTTTTTTCTTTGGCGTGGTCGAGAATAACGAACCTACAAAAGATATTGGGCCGAGGCCCATGATGAATGTACTTACTACATTGGCCCGTAAAAATATATTTGACATTTTTCATTTGTTAACAAATATTAATTAGGCGATTTGGTGGTTTTATAGCAAATTAATTTTGAAATAGAAAATGGTTCTAGAAACGTGACGTAAGACTAGAGGAAAGTTTTCATATTTTTTTTTTATATTTACAAAGATCATGTCAATATATGTATACGTCTGAGAGTATTGTATGTACTTAAGGAAAATGTTTACGATTAATTGATAAACCAAATCTAAATCATATATAAATTCAATCACATAGAATCGTACCTATTACTCTATTAGACATTTGAAATGTGATTGATTGTTTATTATTGTGGGTCACTTAGTAGTAATTTCAGCAAAGCTTTGTACACTTTTCTAGTGAAGTTTGGAACAAAATTAATATTGCATTGATGTGGTTTCGGGCTTGGAAAGATCAGGATTTCGATCCCAATCTCCTGGTAATTAAAATAAAAATTTCGCACACTTTTCAAACGGCTTTTTGTCATCTTTGAATTATGTTAATACTGATTGAACCAATACATCAGACCAACTAGCTGGATATGTACATCTTTCCAATACCTAGCGAACCAAAAATCGCAGCACTACCTAAACACAGAGCCTTCGTTTCTCGTTATCAAAGAGTTCTCTTAACCATCTCGGTGAACCATATGCCACATATGATTGGATTCTTTATTCCTTTGTCACACTTTGGCTGTTTAGTGTTGAAATTTTTTTAGATAAAAATTGTAACCATTGTTGACTTGTTGCCATGAGGTTTTTGTTGTTGTACTTGTGGTATGGGAAAATTTATTTAATTATATGATTTAAAATATATAAAATAAAATTTCTAACTATATGAATAAGGAAGATGAACATTAGTTACATAAGATAAGCATATTTAAATTTTTATGGCTATAAAAAAATTCAGGAATTGTCCGAAACATGTAATGGACGGATAGACTAAAACACTAAACCCTAGAAAAACATCAGTGAACCTAAACCTGAAAGGCTGAAACTTTAAAACTATAAGTCTTAAACATCCTTAAAGATAAAAAAATCTAAAACATAAATTAATTATAACATCCTTAAAGATAAAAATCTAAAACATAAACTATAATTATTATTTTTGGAAATGTTCAGTTAGATTTGTGTATAATAAACGATCCTTAAAAATCCATAACATAAAAATCTAAAACATAAATTATAATTATTAATTATGAACATAAGCATAATCTTTTTTTTTGAACTACAAACATAAGCATAATTATGTTAACTAAAATAGCATAAGAAAATCATTGGTTTTTGGTCAAGAAAACAACTGTTTTTTTTTCCGAGAAATCATTGGTTTTTGGTCAAGAAAACAACTGTTTCTGTAAAATTATATGTAATTATCGTGTTAAATAAAATGAGTGAAACAGAAACTTTCAGGAACATTCTTTTATTTCAACGGAAACTGGTTCCTTGGAGAATAGCTTTACAACAAGCCCAGAAGGATGCAAATTAGCAACACAACCAACTCGATCACAACGACATGGACTCTCCAGGTATAATAATCTATGGTCACGACCTAATTCTGGATAGATTAAATGTAATGTGGATGGATCATTCAACTCAAATACGAGGGAGAGTCAAGCATGATGAGTATTTAGAGACCACGATGGAGTTTATTGTGGTGCTGGTCAAGCATTGGGAGTGAAAGTCAAGACTGCTCTTGAGAGTGAACTTCAAAGTAGAAAGTTTGCAATGACACAAGCAAGGCTGCGAGGTATCCGAAAATTAATCATTGAAGGTGATTGCAAATTAGCAATTGATATTCTGAACAATAGAGCATTGCATTTTGATGCATATAATTGGATTCGTGATATCAACTGGTGGAGATCTCAGTTTGAAGAAGCTAAATTCGTTTGGATTTCAAGGGAAGCAAATATGGTAGCGGACATATTGTTAAAGAGACAACTCCCAGCAAATAATACATTATTGATTCATAACTATGTTCCTATATACATTACTAATGCTTTGCATAAAGACTTTGTAACTTTTGTTTCATGATAATAAAGTATGGCGTTATAAAAAAAATGAGTGAAATTTTTTATCAAGAAAAACAAAAACGAATTCGACCAAAAAAAACGCAGAAGTTATTTTCTTTCTACACACTAATAAATGGTTTTGTCTGCATATTAATCAACTCCAGAGAGGGAGATTGGTGTCACGTTTTCTCATGTTTACATCCTAAAATTAAAAATTTAGGTACAGATTAATTTATAAGATTCACCACTCCATATTGGGTCAAGTTCATGCAATAACATATTTATGCAACCAGTATATTTACCAATCTTCCACGTGCTTTGTGTATGTATATTTACTTAAATTATGAAGAGTTTAAGTAAATACCAAGATAACTAGGTGATAATCTGTGCCTTGTACGGAATGAGATAATTGATTTTGTTATCTTTTTAATAGGTATGGGCATTCAGGTATATCCAGGTCGGTTTTTTCGGATATTGGGTTTTTCGAGTTTAAAAATTAAGTTTTGTTCGGGTATTACAAAATTCTGAGTCGGGTTCGGGTGAGTTTGATTTTAATGTAAAAAACCTGAAATTAACTGAATAACTAAAGTATCTGAAACAGATTTAGATAATAGTACCCAAAGTAACAATATTATCTGATTCGGTTCGGATATTGTGTATCCAACTACCCAAAGGAACCAAAAATAACTAAACTACTCATTAGACACGATTTTTTGAGTATTTCTATCCAAACTATCATAATTTATCCGAAAATATACAAAAAATAATTAATATATTTATTTTTAATCATAATTTTAGTTTTTAAAATAATTATACATATAATTATAAATAATATTTTTAAACATACATTTACATTTTGGATATCTTCGGATACTCATTCAGTTTTCGGTTCAGATTGGGTTGAATACCGGTTCTTCGGATACATCAGTTTATGATCCATTTGGATATTTATCCCGAGTCTGATTGAGTTCAGGACCCTGATTTTCGATCAGTTCTTCAGTTTCATATATTTTTCCCAGTCCTACTTTTTAAGATAAAATGATATTATGTCTGTTTGATCTGGATATCCGTTCGGTATTACGTTATTTTTTCTAACCTACTAAAATATAAATAACATTCTATATCCTTATTTATTTTATTTTGTTCGGTTGAAATGATCGAGGTTTTTCAATTTCGGAGATAAACCTAAAACTATTATATTTGTTTGGTTTCATGTAATATGAATTTTTGATAGTTCTTATGACGATAATGGTTTAATTTTTTAATTTTTAAATGATTGCAAAATAAAATAAAATCTAAATAATAGTTTAAGAAAAAGGACATCCAATATTATTTGTATTGTTTGTACAAACAATGTTGGTGACATTTTAAGATTATGTATTTTATATAAGATAATCTAATATTTTTTGTGTTGTCTGAACTTTCATATATGTTAGACATAATATAAGAAATTGTATATTTATATTCATAGAAATTAGTTTTTGTTGAGTTTAATAATTTATAATTCTTTAGTAAGTTTGCCTAAAAAATTGATAGGCAAATTTTGTATTACCTTATTCAACCGACTACATTCAATATCTCCTATATTCATTTTCTGTTTGAATATGATTTAGTAACTTATATAAACTTCCTACCCAAGCTAAAATTCATTCTAATTAATTAACTAAACATTTGTTTAATATTATTAGCATACATTTCAAAAAGACAACTGTAAATATATGTCAAATTGGTTTAGACTAAATCAATTTTGTACTTTGGTTTAGACTAAATCATTTTTTATTTTATTATATGGTTTGGATTATATAGATATATAGTCACTGAGTCAAAATTCACCCGTTCGACAAAAACATACACCCCTTTTCTATTTTTTTTTAATAATATCTAATAATGATTTTCCAAAATGATAAAAAGGAAGAAAATAGGTAACATCCAACCACCCATCGACTTATTTGATTATTATGAACTTATAATATATCTAATTTTTTTTAACTTATAAAGAAAAAATAAAATACATCCAAACAACCATGCATATATTATTAGTTTGAGGATGAGAAGAAACAAAAATACTAAAACTGTTATTAAATACATGCAAAATAAAAATCAAAAACTATTTACAGTTAATGGGCTGAACTTATGAATATTATAACTACCCGAACCTTTAGAAAATAATTGAAAATCATGAAGTCAGCTTGATGAATGTCATCTTCTTCATTTGGCTTGAATTATCGAACCACCAGACATAACAGAAACCACCACACGTATCAGTTTCAACAATATCATGTTTATAACTTCGAGTCCTATGTTTATCCAACACTTACCGGTCTCATTTTTTTTAGAATCACAATATCTTTGTGATTCCAAGTGATTTGTGAAATTCCGAGTTTTCACTTTTTATACGCTGCATTATGTAATTTTACGGTCCAGGCGGACATAACTCGCCTCACTGTATAAGATACCGATCACCCCTAACTCGCCACACTCGAGCTCTGATCAGGGGCGGATCCAGGAAACTATTTAACGTGGGGCACAATACATAATTTCACTATATATACATATTAAAATATAATTATAAACTAGTACATTAATTATTTTAAAATATTGTTGTATGATCATTATATATTATATATTTTACAGATAAAAAATATGTTACCTTAGAATTTTATATTTATTTTAAAATCTTGAATCAACTACAAAGTTAAATATTTTTTCTAATGTTAAAGAGTGTTGAGTAATATTACATAATTATATACCATACATAATTTAATCTATTACAATTTTTTCTAAGTTTTTCTAAGTTTAGTTACAAGTAACTGTTAAGTAAAACATAAATAAAGAAACTTTTATTTTATAAAAAATAATAACTAACATTAACAAAACAAAATAAATATTCTAATGGGTAGGAGAAAGGAAAACTCGTTTAATGAAAAATTAAATAAAATGTAATAAGGTGTGTAAAACATTTTGAAGAAAAAAAGAAGAAAAGTTCAAGGTAACAAGAGTTGTATGAGGCACCAATAACCCTTTAAAGCCAAATGGACTGAATCTTTCATACGAATACTAGATTTTATACTCGCGTTACGCGCGAGTCTGTATTAATAATTAATTTATGTTCTATAATAATTGTAAGTTATTTAAATAGAAATTTATATACATATTTTTGTGACAAAATGTATTTAAAATGTGATCTTATGTTCTTTAATTTATGCTTGTTTATCAAACTTTTCTTTTTAAAATATTTAGATCTTAGCTATTTATTGTTTGAATTGACAAATGTATAAATTATATTTATTAATGTATTCATAATTTTTAAAGTTTACTACTTTTATCCTTTTAATATTATGTAAAATTCTCGATGCATAGAATCTCGTAATACATTTGTAAATATATTTATCATATTTTTATCTATTATGTTGCTCACTTAATGTAACTGAAAATGTAGTGTTTTATCATACATTTTATTATTTTATAGACAACCTATGCTTTATAACCACAATTTTTGTATATAATAAATGATGCAATGATATGATGAAATTTTGATACTTATTTAGAAGCACAGTAGTACTTTATATGTAATTTAAATGATACTATGAAATTTCATATTCTATACATTGAAAATTTGT
>OVBX01003866.1:0-15787 GCA_900406325.1 Erucastrum elatum | reverse complement strand
TATAACCAAAACATATTTGTAAAATTAAAATAAATGATTCCAGAGTAATTTTTCTTTTTATGTATAACCAAAATAATTATATAAAAAGTATATGGTAATTTTCGTTTTTCAAATTCTTTTTGATTATCTATGTATATATATTTTAGTAATTATATATTTAAACACATGTAAAATTATTTGAAGAAAAATTACTATCAAATAATCTTTTGTTTAGGAATTTAAAAATGGAAAATTACTTTTAATTATAAAAAAAGTGTATGGTAATTTTTTGTTTTCAAATTACTTTTAAAATGAAAGTTACTATCTTTTCTTTATTATGAAAGTAGGAAAATAGTAAAATCAATGTAAAATATTGCACAAATTTATTTTGGAATATAGGTATTGTAAAAAGGATAATTGCTATTTTAAAAAATTAATTAATTAGGCTTCGTATTTTAACACATGTCGCAATCTAAAATATATAACTGCCATGTGTCGCGATCGTGTTAATTAGTAACTTTGAAAACAAAGCTTTATATAATAAGGAAAATACTTTTAAAACTGGTGACAAACATGATATTATAAATTATTTAATTATAATTTTAATAAGGAATATTTGTATTTGATAAGAGAGGATTTGCTAAAAGTACTTTTAAAACTATTTAATAGTATTTTCCACTTTTTATTTTTAAAATTTTATAGAAAAAAATATACTAAAAAGTATGCACAGACGAATTTGTTACAAAGAATATTTATTAAATAGAATGTGTTTATTTTAAAACAAATCATAGCACAATAAAATTTCAAAATCTTATTCAATAAAACATTTATTATTACATAAAAATTCGTCTGAGGATATCATTTGTCTTGATTGGCGCTATTTGACTTTCAATTTTTTTCGTAGGAAAGTGTATAGTTTTTTATCTACTCTAAGTACAAATTCGATAGTGATTCATCTATAAACCGTGATTATAAAATAAATGTATTAACTTAAATTTATGTGTAACAACTGTCTTTTAACTATAAAATAAATCTCATATAACACATGCAAAAATCAACCATAAAACTATAATAAAATAATTTATTATTTTACATTTTTTATTAAACTAAAACATCAAACGAAACTCGTTGCAACGCAACGGGCTCATTTCTAGTATCCTATAAAACTTTTCGTCAATAAATTAATAATTTGCCTTCTCTAAAACTCGACACCTAGACTACATAATGTTAAACAGTAAGCCTTAGTCAAACATGGACTGTTGGAGCTTCCACAAAATTAGTTAATTATAGGAAAATATTAATTTTTTTTCTTACAACTCTCTTTTACTTATAATTTTAGTAAGAGAAAATATGTAGATTTGTTATAGAATAATATTTTGTGTTCTCTGGTTTTTATAATTCGTTAAAAAATTCCAAAGAATTTTTTTTCATGTAGCTTATACAATTTTATTTTTTTGTTGTTTACAAAAAGAAAACTTACTTTTAAATAATTATTAGTATTTACCATCAATAATTATTCACTTATTTTATAAAGCATAAAAATGTGTATAATGTTATCATTGACTAAATTGGTGTATTTGACATTCATATTTTTTTTTTACCTTTCACTTATTTTGAGTTTTGTTGAGTTAATAAGATTTTTTGAAAATTTAAATGTAATAAAATTTAAATGTATAAGTCTATGTATTATAACAGTATATAATAATATAACAAATTTATGATTTATATAAACTAGAAAGTTTCAATGATATATATATATATATATATATATATATATAACTAGAAAGTTTCAAATCAAAAAATATATGTAAAATTTTAAGATATATCGTTATTTTAGTAAATGATACTAGAAAATATTAGGTGAATATTTCTGCATGTTCTTTCACATCTTCGTATATTCATTTTTAGACGTTTGAACATATAGATTATATGCTGGTGTACGTAATTTAAAGAGTAAAGTTAATGTTACTATTATGCTACACTATTATAAGTCATGCTACTAAGAAATCTAAGTCAAAGAAAAAGACTTTGCAATAGAACAAGATTACTAATTATTGAAGCAGAAATACTAACTGAAAGTTATGTGAAAAAATGAATTTATCTATGCTACTAAGAAAATTGGTTATGCTATTGTAACTCATGCTACTAAAAAATTTAAATCAAAGATAAGACCTATACAACATGATTATTGAAGCAGAAATCCTAAATGAAAGTTATGTGGGAAATAGATTTTTATTTATAGCAAACATATGTGAGATGGCATTTCAAACTGAAGAGATTTATTCCCTATATTGTTTGCTATCTAATGATTGTCAACAAGAGTTAAGGTCAAAAATTAAAAAAAATTGTCTATTATTTGTCAAGTTCAGTTTTACAATTATACGCAGCCCTATATATAATAAATCATTATAACTACAAAGTTTAAGATTTAATAACATAACGACAATGGTTTTCAACAAAATATTATGTATCAAGAAGTTTTTAATAATATATCATATATATAGAAAAAGAAGTTAAAATCACACTATTTATGCTAAATTAATCAAACTTGAATGTTTTATCTAGCAATATATTTGATATTTAGATGTCTATCAATAATACATGTTGATTGGTGTTCTATAACATTAAAGATTTTGCTATTTTAATTTGTCTTAAACAATAAACAATATAGATATTTCACAGCTTTATATGTTTTAATTAACTACAACTAATATTATCTTGAAAAAAATAAAAGTGAATTATTTGTGAAAAAAAATAATATACTATTTAAAACACTGTGATTATTGAAACAAAAATATTAATTCAAATTTATGAAAGAAAATAAATTATTATTATTAAAATAAGTCACCAATATATAATGACAAATCCAAAAACTAATGTGAAATTCTTTTTATTATTTTTGTGTTTGTGAAACTAAAACATCAAATAAAACTCGTGCAACGCACGAATCCATATCTAGTAAAAAATAAAGTTATTTCAAAGAGTCGTGGTTATAAGTTGTAACCTTAATCTATTAAAAGGGAAGTACAATTAGTACTTATCCCAGATTTTTCCACAAAAATTACCAACCTATGCCATTAACATTAAACTCAACGTTTTGCTTATTTACTTAACCAACGCGTTTTGCTTAATTAGTATACCGTACAATAACAAAACCATCACTAAATCACATGCTACCACTTTCCTGTATATGAGCTTTGATTTGTGTACTAAAATTATGGGCTTTAAATAGTATTTAAAAATGTTATATGTTTTTGGGGTTATTTTCCAGTTGACTTAATTGTTGCAATCGATATAATTTTCTTTACAAAAATTAGCTATGACAAATATTTTTAAATAAGATTCAAATCACAAAATTTAGCGTTTCTTATTTATTGAATCTCTTAAATCTCAACTAAATGCTCTAATATTATACACTTTACATATTTAGCTTACCAAATAAAAGAAAAAAAATAAAATAGAAAAGAAATACCATCTCATAGTTTAAAAATGTAAACTAAACAAAATAAAGACGATACACCAATGTCAGAACTCAAAAATATATGAAACTGAATGTTTTTACAACTAAACAAAAACATATAATTACTTAGAACATACGTCCGCGCGGGCGCGCGGATCAAAACTCTAGTAAAGCTTAAAGCAGACCAAAGACATCTAGCAACATTGCCTCTTGAAATCTAGCTAAGATAGAATATTGAAGAAAGTTTTATTTGCATTATATATTTAGAATAGATCTATGTATAGAATTTAGTATCTGATTTCTAGACTAAGTAGGTGGCTAGAATGATATTCTATCTTTAGCTAGAATATAAAATAAAATATGGTTCCACTATTTAAAAAAAACAATTTTAACATATGATTAATCATAATTATGTTTCTAAAGTAAGAACAACTAAATTTTTTTTATTTGTAAGACTATCAGATTTTAAATTATTACAATAACTAAATTTTCATGATAATAAATTAGTACAACCACCTCCAAGCTAAATCAATTTAAAATCAATATAATGTGATAAAATTATTAAAAGTTCCATTTTACTTGAGATTCATATCCTATGATATCAAATAACTTAAATGAAGCGTAATCATTAATAATCTATAAATTATGATGAACCAATCTGGATACTGATGTTTTCTGAAAATTATATTTATCTTCAAAGACTACAACATAAAAAGTAGCTAAAGTTTTAATCTTTTCTGTGATGGCTGTTTTGAATGAAGTATATAATTCGTATCTAATCAAACATTTAATTATCAGTTTCCAAATAGTAATAACGATGACATAGAAAAGCATCTATACTTAAATAATTAAACATAACAAAACAACATACAGTAGAACCTCTATAAATTAATAATCTCTATAAATTAATAAATTTTGCCGATCCCAAGTTGGCCCGGTGTTAAATATAACACAAATCGATAAAATAATAAGATAATAATATTTTTAAAACTTCTGTGTAAATAGATAGCCCCCTTAAAATCATAAATTAATAATCTATCTATATATAATTTTTATATAGGTACAAGCTGAATATTATATTGTTGGTTTTCTATTCACAATGAAAATTCTTCATTTTTTTAACATTTCAATATATTTTGATAATATTTACTAAAAAGATACCAAAAACCACTTAACGATTCTATGAAACATAAAAATATACACAAAATAAGATAGTAAAACAATATGAAAGTCAAATTTCTAAAATTTAAGTAATGTACATACGGTAAAATACAATATTTTCTTTTTTATAAATAAAATATTTAAAAATAGAAAAAATCTAAATAAGGAAAATTTTGTAAACTAATATCTCTATAAATTAATAAAATTTCAACATTATTAATTTATAGAGATTTTACTGTATCCATATTATTAAAACTGAAATACCTTTGGTACTATTTGGAAACAATGATAAGAGTTTAAATGAAAATTGTTTGGTAACTTGGATAGTAGTATTTTTTGTACTTCATATTATTTACATATTTAGTTATTGCATTTACAATAAATTAAGTATTTTCTTTTTATATTTCTTTTTATTTACATATTCAGTCACTGCATTTATAACCAATTTGAATTAATTGGTTACATTTCCAAAGTTTATCTAATCAAATCTATATTATTAAAACTGAAGTACATTTGGTACTATTTGGAAACAATGATAAGAGTTTAAATGAAAATTGTTTGGTAACTTAGATAGTAGTATTTTTTGTACTTTCTATTATTTACATATTTAGTTATTGCATTTATAATAAATTAAGTATTTTCTTTTATATTTATTTTTATTTACATATTCAGCCACTGCATTTATAATCAATTTAAATTAATTGGTTACATTTCAAAAATTTATCTAATCAAATCGATATTCATATATTGACCATTATCAAATATTAATATTGTACGACTATTAACTAAATCGCATGAATTAAAAGAATATGATATTTTAATGAAATTAACTAAATCGTAAAATTACAAAACATAGCGATTTTTTTTATTAAATCGACGGTTTAAAATTTTATATTGAACATAAATTAAATAAAACACCTGCACGAAAGTGCGGGTTAAGATCTAGTTAGCTTTAAATTCCAGCCCAAAACAATTAAAGGATATGTCATCAAGCAAACAATTATGCACATCAAAACTGCAGAGTTTCTGTTTTGAAATTTACAATGATTTTTCAATGATTTCTGGAGATCCGTCATTTTGTTTCTTACTAATTTTGCTGTTCCAGACGCTTTGAGACTTGTTATCAATTCAATGTTACGGGTAACTCAAGTAAATTAGTAAGTGTCCTATGAGAACATAAATAATGGAAAAGTACGTTAGTGACTGGAGGGAGGAGACATCTACGATTTGCTACTGGTATTGAACCTTAAGTAGATGACGTTACCAGTTCCACTCACCCTATATCTCTAATTCTCCATGTGTAAATCCAGACGTCAATTGATGAGTCAAAATACCTTTTGATGAATCTCATTGATGAACTCCAGATTTTTCAATAAGGGGTGATTTAATAAGGGTTTTATAAATTCTACATCCAATAAGAGAGGATTTGTAAGACTTTTTATAAATAATATGTCCAATAAGGGAGGATTTGGTAAAATCCTAAAATTTTATGAAATCTTTAATCCAATAATCCCCACTAAGCATAAAATTCGTAAGATAGTTGGATTCTTGGAGCGTTTATTATCAAATGTGACTGTGAGAACTCTTCTTATGACTTTAACATTCTATTGATACAGGTGAGTATCACATGCTAAATTAACGACTCTGAGTCTCTTGAGTAGGATGACCTTACAATTGGTGTCTTTTAAAGGTGCTGATTTGTTTGATAAAAAAAGGTGCTGATTACTTTTTTTCCAATCACGTCGACCATTTAGGGTAGGTGCATCTTAAACCAATCTCTCAAATTATAATTTAGACCTGACCATGTCTCCTAGAGTTTTTTTTTGGATCAAAATCTGAATTTCATATTAAATATGAGAAAGATTAAAAAGTAACATAACGAAAAGGGAACATAACGAAAAGGGGGACACACATAAGTTACAAAAAAAAGGGAGACACACAATCTTAAGCTTTATGGTGGACCAAATATCTAAATCCTTATTTGCAAAACTTGAAGTGAGAGAGAACTAAGTTATGCATGGCAGCAAACGAGAAAAAGTCTGCATGCCAATGAGTTCGTGGGATTAACTCTGGACTATGAGGAAACATGTGAAGGTGCTAAAGCATACTGCGTCCCAGAACCATTATAGTCTCGAGCTTCCTTACACCACTGTACTGCATCCCACACTGCCGGCTGTTGCACACAAGACACAACAAGGTATGTGACATGAATGCAAACAATTAGAGACAGACATAGTGGACATGTAGATACTCGAGATACTTCTTCGTGCATCCTCTTTTGCTTCAAAAAGATGGTAGGTTGAAGGATCGTACGCAATCCATATGTCCCTCTGATGCGAACCAAATGGTTCGATCAAGATAACCGAATCAAACCAAAGACATGGTTATGAAGATAGAAGGAGTTTCTTAGTTGTCCTAGTTGTTGTTTAATGCTTCCGTTAGTGTAGGAGCTTGATCTCCATATCTCCATTTATTTAGTTATGCAATTACGTTTCCTATGTTTTAGGATTGTGGAACAATCCACTAGTTTTCACGTTTGTATTTATAGGTTTCATGTGAAAGGGATGAATATGAAAAGAAAATTACAGCAACTTGTTTCTTAAGTTTTTGGGATCCAACACCCTCTTACCATCATAGTCGAGTTCCATACACGTCTTAGCATTGTGCGTCTTACATCACAATTTTAAGAAACGGGAAAAGTTGGAAACTAAAACAACTTCAAACCAAAAACAAACAAAAAACACGTTTTTTTTTTCATCTGTCAATATATCCAAGGTTTCAAAATAAGAGAGAGACAAACTTTTGACATGTCCCCTTCCTGTAATTTTCAGCTTGGTAGATCTCAGAGTATTCAGTGTACATGCCAAGAAAAACAATGCAGAGAATCAAGTAAGTGTGTAATAGCCTACCGGCTTTTCAGAGTTGAGATACCAAAGAACAGAGAACATATACTAAAGACTGTTGAGGATTGATTTCATATGTTTTTCAGCCTATAGACGGTTACAGAGGCTACAATGAGAAATACCTCTAGGAGAAGAAGATTTACATTTTTAATAGGCTACAGTGACTACGATCTTACTGCAAGGTTCTGGCTTCAATTCGCTAAGCTATAGCTGAGAGGTGTCAATGTTTGATTGAGATTTGTGACCTTCTCTTGAGAGGATGACTGTAATGAATCTGTGAAAATCATGGAAACGCCCAAAAGCTGTTATGTTAAGTAGAACAGACTATTCTCCTTGATATCGTAGAAGCTGTAACTGTGAATATTTATAGTAGTAGCTTGAGCCGGTGACTCTGTGGAATCGATGAGGGCTAATCAATGCTGCGGAGTGGAGGAATTGCATAATTAGGCTTAAAGTCGGACCCAATCAAGATTCAGTGAGCCGTTACAGAGAGGATGAGATAAATTGAGAAGCCTGAGGATAAGAGAAAAGCCATAGAAGATATAGAAGCTTTAAATCATCCGATCTGGAAACAGGGAGATGCTAAGGGAAACGTCGGAGAAACCATGGGAAGCTATGGGCCTAAACACATTGTATAATTAGAAGCCCAACCGATTATACCAAACCCAAAAAACATGTGAAACCAGTGTGTTGTCTAAACACATTGTATAATATAAACTATATCTTAACGCGCACTCATGTGCATGTGTTTTACTTCATTTATGTTCAATATAAAATTTTAAACCATCGATTTAATAAAAAAAACTTTATGTTTTGTAATTTTACAAAATATTACATTTTTAATTCATGTGATTTAGTTAATAGTCGTATAATATTAATATTTAATAATAATCAATATATGAATATCGATTTGATTAGATAAACTTTAGAAATATAACCAATTAATTTAAATTGATTATAAATATAGTTTAAATAAAAAGAAATATAAAAGGGAAATACTTAATTTATTGTAAATGCAATGACTCTAAATGTGCAAATAATAGAAAATACAAAAAATACTACTATCCAAGTTATCGAGCAATTTTCATTTAAACTCTTATCTTTGTTTCTAAATAGTACTAAATGTACTTCACTTTTAATAATATAGATGAGACATATAGCAAAATTCTCCCTATAGAGAGAGTGAACTCTACTTTATTTATTAAGATGGTCAATAACTTAACTACATGAAACTGATTTCTCATGCAATGAGAGTAAATGCATTTGTTATATTTTTTCAGGAAAAATGCATTTCTGATAGGTTACCTAAAATTTTTTATATCTTACAAAAATTTTTAAGAATAAATAATAATAAAATATAAAATAAATATTTTAATAATTTAAAATTATTTCAGAAAATCAAGCAGTAAAAATTCAAAATTATCTGAAACAATAAAAACATATCTTTTGAAACATAACTATTAAATGTTGAACTTATGAAGTTTTAACATATTGTGATTAATGAACAAACGTTTTATTAATTAAGTATGTTTCCGCAGAATCACCATGTTCAATGCCATATATAACATCTCTTGTTTATTTGTACCAATCAAACATCTACCAATATCAAAAGCAACTATGACAAAGTCTTTTCATATTGCAATGTTTGTATCTATAGTTTTGTTCTTTGCGTCACACCCAATTTCTTCCCACGAAATTGATCAATCTTCACAAGAGGTACCAGAAGATTTGAAGATGTATCTCCTACATCAGATTTTGATATCTACGACGAATCTCCCGATGAATCTCCATCTAAAGAAGCCAATTCACCCGCAATGGAATATGAGAAGAAATTTGGACATCATTACACAGACAAGGAGCTCGGGTTTCTTAACGTTTGCTTTCAAAAGCTGAACTCATCACACTGTGGAGATGATTTGTTCAAGAACATGGTAGATGCGGGGAAGCCAGTATTGTTAGTTGAATGTTGTGGTGAGCTACTAAAGATTGGCAAAACTTGTTATCTAGGAATAGCTCAGTCATTTTATCGAGTTATGAGTTTAGAAATATTGCGTCTAAGGCTATTCCAAAAACCAAACAGACATGGAGCGATTGTGCTCGTGTAACTGAGAATTGGAACTCAGTTTGGCAGTTTGATCGTTACTGATGAACTAAACTAATTGATATTTTGTTGTGCTGATGTTTTATATATTTTCATTTTGTAACTCATGTGTAACGATAATTATCATTATATAAATAAAGTTAAAGACCTTATACAGATCTTTTCACCGAAAAATATTTTACAAGTTTTATACTAGTATGCGAGACTTATAGGAACTAGGTGTTTGGCCCGCACTTGCGGGCATAAATATTTTATAAATACTGATTAATACATTCATTAGTAAATAAAACTATAATATAAATTATTATTTATGTTTTTATCTAAAAAATATATGTCTTATAATTGTTTGTAATTTTTTTTTATATTAACATATATTTAGTAATTATATTTTAATTTAAAAGTATATTATCTTTTCAATTTAATATTAATAATTTCAATTTATGAATATTTGATTATGGGATTCTGTTTTTAATGTTTTAATATTGATAATTTAAATTTATTTTAAAATAGTTTTTTAGATTTTGGAAAATTCTTATCATTATGAATTTTAATCAATTTCTAATCAAAAGAGTTTAAATTCATTTTTATTTTTGTGATTAATTTATATATTAATTCATTAAGATTTTATTGATACTAACCGCTCTAAATTTTAACTATAATTTTTATTTAAAATTCTTCTATATATTATATTCATTATTAATAAATAAATTTAAAAATTACTTAATATTATCTTTTCAATTATATGTAATTAATCATTTTACTTACTTAATATTTAGTTATTTATTTTCTGTCTTTAATTTTAATTTTTTATTTAAAAATCTTTTCTAGATAAAAACACAATATATATAAGAATTATTTTTTGTTTTAACATATATTTTTAGATTCGGATAATTCTTATTATTATTAATTATAATAAGTTATCTTATTAATTAATTTTAAATTTGTTTTTATATAATAGTCAATTTATAAATTTATTCATCAAGAGTATCATCAATTTTTTAAATTTTTGTTAAAAATATTTTTCAGATAACAACACATTATATATAAGAATTATTTTTTTTTTGTTTTAACATATATTTTCTAGATTTGGATAATTCTTATTATTATTAACTCTAATCATTTATCTAATTTAATAAATTTAAATTATTTTTATATATTAGCTAATAAATAAATTTATTCCTTAAGGGTATCATCGAATTTGACTACTCTAACTTTTAATGTGGAAACTCCGTTGCGAAAAATTACTTCGCAAATAATAATTTTTTCGCAAATAATAGTATAGATATATTATCTTTTCAATTTACTATTAATAATTTCAATTTATGAATCTTTGATTATAGGCTTCTGTTTTTAATGTTTTAATATTGATAATTTAAATTTATTTTAAAATTATTTTTAGATTTTTGAAATGTTTTATCATTATGAATTTTAATCAATTTCTAATCAAAAGAGTTTAAATTCGTTTTTATTTTTGTGATTAATTTATATATCTATATTATTAAAGTTGAAGTACATTTTGGAGATGTTTGGAAACAAGGATAGTTGAATAAATGAGAAATGTTTGGAAACATGAATAGTAGAGATATGTACTTTCTTTTATTTACATATTTAACCAATGTATTTTCAATAAATTAATAATAAATGAGAATTGTTTAGAAACATTTTTTTTTCCATTTATTTCAAAAATTAAACTTACTTACAAACAGGCCCAACCCTGCAACAGAAAGCTAAACAACCGAAAACAAAAAGATAACCAAAAAAACAAGCAAAACCAGGCCCAAGGCCCGCCCACCTGAAACTTACCCGCTACTACAATCAACGCTTCAACTCAACTAAACTTTACTTCACTTCAAACCCCTGCAACCCTTCACTCATCGAAGAAAAGAAGCCACACTGCACTCACTGAAAGATTACCAGGAGCCAGTACTTGTCTCCGAGCCACCGGATCTAATCTAAGCCTTATAGTTTGCTTGATCTCCGCAATAATAGACCCATAAGGCTTTACCACTGAACCATGAACTCTACTATTCCTCTCCTTCCAAATCATATACACCACTGCTTGAAAGATCAGTCTCATAATGAGCACTACATTACTATCACTCGAGGGTCTCTTCAGCCATCTCAGGATATTTTCAAAACTCTGAGGCGGATTCAGGCGCAATCGAGACGTAAAATACGACCAGACCTGCCTACTAAAGGCACAGTCAAAGAATATATGATTCCTAGATTCCTCTAGCATAGAGCACAGAACACAACTCCCTTGTACGCTTACGCCCCATCGTATGAGCCTATCTCTCGTGATCATCCTGTCTCTAGCAGCAATCCAGGTTATGAATGCATGTTTGGGGATTCTGCCAGTGAACCACACAACCTTATGCCAGAATACTTCATTAGGAAACTGGTGCAAAGCTTTCCAAGTAGCAGAGGCTGAGAAGTTCCCATCACCGCGACCAGGCTCTGGAATCCAAACATAGGTATCATCCACTTCAGAATCTATAATAGCCCTCGCAGACGGAAGACTAGTCTTTAACAAAGTAATGATTGGATTCCTGCTTCTACTTCGATCCAACCACCACCCTTCTCTAGTTAGAGCCTCCGAAACTACTGCATTTATGTGAAGTCCGGACACTTGAGGACCTAACTCCCTAACCAAGTCGATAAGAAGACCAAATGATGTCCAATTATCGTACCAGAAGCTCGCTGTTATACCAGAACCCACCTCACAGTGAACCATTGGCCGCGCCAAAGACCTTAGATGGCATATTGCCCTCCAAATCCAACTTCCCCTTCTGGAAGGATTTAATACCCAAATCCAACTTCCTCTTCTGGAATTATTTAGAAACATGAATAACACATTTAATACTTCTTTTTATTTTTACACTTAGCCATTCTTTTTACAATAAATTAAACAATATATTTTCTATATTTCTTTTTATTTATAATTATGTCACTATATTTACAATTCTTTATGGTAAGAATAAAAACACAAACTGAAATATAACTAGTATATTATAGGGACCAAAATATTATATAAAAGGTTTTAAATACACTTTTATTACCTTATTTTGTTTAGTCAAATATAAAAATTTCAAGAGTTCAATTTTCATAAAAAATATCAAAAACTTAATAATAATTCATAGGAAACTAATGCAAAAAATTAAATTTTGAGAAATGGATAAAAGTATGTCAAGAAAAAAAAAATAATGGCTTATGTTATTAATAAAAATTTTAAATTCATTATATTACAAAACTTATCTACATGGATAAGTTTTAAAATTTACAAAATAGACTAATATAATTACCTATAAACAATTTTTTGTCTAAAATAATCATAATTTTTAAAAAAAAAATTATATAAATATTTCAAATCAAATAATAATTTAAACTTTATTTATAGAAAAATTATTTAACATATGAATATATTCAAAAAAAAAATTTACTAAAATATTTTCCAATAACCATTGTTAAGAAAATGTTTTCAATATATGTAAGAAAAATACAACAAGAAGACCAATTTCATATACCAACTTAAATTATGGTTTTTATATTTCACATTAAATTTTAAGAATATAATATATTTGATTATTTATATGATCTTTCACGTTATTAATTATTTGAAAGCATTTATTAAATGAAACCTGAAAATAAAATCAAGTTGAAATAAACAATGATTAAATCAACAAAATTATGATACATGTCTGAATTATCTCAACTCCTTGAAAATAGTTTCATTTAAAATAAAAACTAAATTATATAAACTAAATTTAAACTAAATTTAATAAAATTTTATATCGTTTTTTGAAATGCACAAATGAATTTTTAAATAGAGAAAGTGTTGAAGATATAAAATATTTTATTTGAATTAAAAAATCAATATAAAATAAGTTTTACTTTGGGTTAAGTAAATAAAATCATATAACAAGTTAGAATTATTAAGAGTCTTCAAAATAATAGTATATAGGTGTTTTGCCCGCATTTGCGGGCTTACTAATTTTATCAAAATTTGTAAATAGATATTATCAAAAAAATCATTAAAATAAATTATTTTAATGCTTTCCAAATATTTTGTAACGTAAAATAAACTTGAAAACATTCATATATACATAATAAAACTTTATACATGATTTATATATATTTTTAAAATATTTTTGGATAACATAATATAGAATCTTTTCATATAATGATTATCAAATTAGTGAATACCATTTTTAATGTATGGGTAATTCTGCATTGCAAATATAATATGATCATTAACTAAGATTAATAAAGATTTCAAACCCTCTAACTTATAAATTGAAAAATCAATTCATAAATGATAATATAAATATTTTGAAATGTTTACAAACTTTTTCAGAAATTATCACAATGTTTATCTATATATTATCTTTATAATTTTAAAATTTTTAATATAATAAAAAATTATCAACTGAATCACTAAAATTATTTATTTAAATTAATAATTGAGCATAAAATTGGATTGAAACTAATATTATTGAGAAGATAAAAATAAGAAAATTCACTTCTTAAATTATAGTACAGATTATGACATGTAAAATCTAAAAAACCTCATAAAATTCATAACTTTATAATCAAAAATTGATCACAGTTGGGTATATATCTCTTGTTTTTATTTCAAAATATTGTTTTTATGTTGTTAGAGCTTATCCATATATATATGTGTGTGTGTGTGTGTGTGTGTGTGTGTATAATGAGCCGAAATTATTTAATCAATGAGAATATGTTTGAAGTGAACCAACACCTATCGAACATGTTGAAAATAAACATTATACAATTTATTTGAATTTTAGAATTTTAAAAGTGATTCTGTGGAGACATTAGAATATTTTTTTTGGATATTAGATTATTAAACAATAGTGATGTTAATTTTAGTATTATAAGTACACTAATGAATAATATAATTTCTGCAATTTAACTTGGTTGAATTTGTGGAAAATTTTATTATCATGAAAAATTTATTAATATAATATAATATATATTTTCGCTTTTATATAATACTAATCACCTTCTGATTGGATAAGAAAAAAATTTATTTCATGCTTCTGTTTTTTTTTAAAAAAAATTAGAGCTTTGATATTAATTCTAGATTTGATTATTTTATTAGATGATAGAAGCTTTTTTTTTGTTTTTATTCTTTTATTAAAAAATATAATATTTTTTAATAAATGATTTTTTGACAACACGACTCCAAAATTCGTATAATATATAATATGATATCAAACTAAATAATTTTGTTTTTGGTATAAAACCGAATAAAATAAAAAGCGACGGTATATAAACCAAATCGAACCAAAGTAAATATAGATTTAAATATAAGTTATATTTTACAAACCGAAATATCGAAAAAAATGAACCGAACCAAAACCAACCCGATATTCAGATTGAACTTCCCTAATCCAAATAAAACCGAACTATCGTTTCATTCTTCAAAACATAATAAAAATAAGAACTTCATCATGCATAAGACGCGGGTCTTATCCTAGTTAATTTTTATGTATATATGGAATTAGTAAAATAATTACCATATAATTTATGTATTTAATTTTTATGTATATATGGAATTAGTAAAATAATTACCATATCATTTATGTATTTAATTACGAAATATATATATCCTAGTTAATTTTTATGTATATATGGAATTAGTAAAATAATTACCATATAATTTGTGTATTTAATTACGAAATATATATATGAAATTATTATTTTTCAGACACACACACACATATATATATATATATATATATATAATAAAATAGGAAAAGACAAATAATATTAAAAGCTAGGCTTATTAATTATTGTTTCCAAAATTTTTAGTTCGAATTTGATTTTGGAAATTCATTAATCAAAGAGAAAAAACAAAGAATCTTATAAGGTAGGTTAATTAATAGCTTTAGTGNCTGATCCGCGCTTTCAAAGCGCGGGTTTGGTTCCTTTGTGAAAAATATATTTTTCAATTGTTTTAATGGTGTTTTAAGATTTGTATTTTTTTAGGTTTATCGATTCTAAGTATTTAAATGAGATTTTCTGGATTGCCTTGGTGTTATTATATATAAATTCTTGTTACAATTAAAAGAGACAAATATATACTTTAAACGAAAATATGATAGGCTCGATTTATAGCTATATTATTATTCTTAAACGTTTACTAAACGTAAAACATAA
>OVBX01003865.1:0-15791 GCA_900406325.1 Erucastrum elatum | reverse complement strand
AAGGGCTACAGATCGATAGGTGGCTCGTCGTCTGGTTCGTCGTGGTTGGTGAGTTACAGCGATTTGAAGTCGGCGCCAAGGATTAGGGTTTTGAGATAATTGACGGCACGTACTAAAACAGAGCGTGACGGCGCGTCAGAGATCCGATCGGCGATTGGTTTGCGGATCTGGCTTCGTCTCGTCGAGATCTACAGATTGATAGGTGGCTCGCCGTCTAGGTCGTCACGGTTAGTGAGATACGGCAGTTTGAAGTCGGCGGCCGGAATTAGAATTTTCTAGTCTCGGGTTTGTTTTTGGTTTTTCAGGGTGCAGACTATCGTGCTGATAACGTGTTGTGAAAGTAAGGGAATTTCGTGTGTACTTTATTGATAACAAGAGTGCTCCTTATATAGGGAGTTACAAGGTTGAAACCCTAATGGGCTTAATACATAGTGGGCCATAAATGGGCCAAGACTCTAGACTATATACTAATGGAATTGGGCCTGGTTGCTGGACATCCACAACATGATATTCATAACAGTAAGTGCTTAATTATTTTGCATTCCAAAAAATATTCACCAGTTAGAATGAAAAAAGGGAAAGAACATATTATCGATTTGGTAACATTTCATATTATTCCAAATTTTAGTTTTTTTTTTTAACTCAATAAACTTCATTAATATCATAAGCAAAACGATCACAGTACGAAACACAGCACAACGAATGAAAAACAACCCATTTCACCAAAAAAAGAAAAAGGACCCATGGAGCCTGAAACTCTTAGATCCTCAAACCTCCTGCAGTGATACCTTCACACATTATCCTTTTCTCCAGACTTAACCGAAACCGCAGTGCCTCCCTTTCTTTCTCAAGAAGACTACGTAACCATATAGGATCCCCTCTAGCGACATAGGATTGATTCCGATTCTCTAGAGTTACACATCTAGCGATTTTAAAAGCCGGTGAATTCGCCTCCCTCACCACTCTGTTTATCTCCCACTCATTGAACTTTTGTAGGATCTCTGTAATTTCTTTGCCATGTGCTCGAAAAGCAGGCCAAGCAAGCGGTCTCGTTATAGCTCCCACCAGCTCTGGAGCCTCCAGTTCGAAAACCACCTTCTGAACCTTGTGTGACAACATACTTTCCATAGCCCACAAGAGACCATGCTGTTTTGCTTCAACTAGAGAACTGATCCCACTGAAAGCTCGTCTACTATGCATCACTACATCTCCTCTACAATTTCTTGCCACCCACGCAGTCCCTGCTTTTCTTTCTTCTTTCGACCAAGCAACCCCCACATTACATTTAATGAAACCCATTCCCGGAGCCTTCCATTTCTTCTCCGTTTTTCGACCAATTCCATTAACAACCTCTGCCTCAATACTCCGTTCTTGAACCACAAACAAGTGACTCGCATCCTCTTTGATCTTTGTCACAGTATCCTCTGCATCATAGGACTTCCCCTCAAAGATAAACGTATTCCTATTTTTCCAAAGTATCCATAAAACCCACGGGAAGATGCAGCTAATCTCCTTAGGAACTTCCTTATTTTTCTCAATCTCTAAAAGATAACTGAAATTCTCAAGTAGAGACCTATTTTCAAAACCTCTTCTAGGAAAAGGAAATCCCACATGTGCCCAAATTCGCCGCGCTGCTGGACAAGTAAACAAGACATGATTCGTCGACTCCCCCTCAGCTCCACACCTTTGACACCTTGAGTCGACTTTCAAACCCCGAGCAATAAGGTTCTCTCCCACCGCTAGCGCCTGAGATAGAGCCTTCCACATAAAAATCTTTATCTTTGGTGCATTCTTAACCTTCCAGACTTTGCTCTTGAGGTCGTTAACTGATGGTTTAGCCATAGCTTCTCTTCTTTCCACAGATTGATCTAACAAACCAGCAAGCCAATAACCAGATTTAACCGAATAAGAACCCGACCTGTCATGAACCCATTTGTATGAGTCTTTTTCCCCCATGCTGGTTTCAGTTTGAGGATTCTCTCTATATCTTCCTGAAAAAAACACTCATCAAGTTTGTTTCGATCCCATGTTTTTGTTTGTGGACAGATCAAGTTACACACTCTCAGGTCAAGATCAAAGATACTCTGTTTTCGCAAAGGCGCCACCGGTTCAGACGTAAAAAGCCATTTTTTGTCCAAACAAACAGAGATTCCCCCGAGCCCACATTACTTCGGAGTCCCTTACACAATAACTCCCTTCCATGTAACACACTCCTCCACGCATACGACGGTCGGGAACCAAGTTTAGCCGATAGGAATACACCATTAGGGTAATATCTACTCTTCACAAATCTAGCACATAGTGAATCCTCCCTCATTACTAATCTCCATCCTTGCTTAGCCAAAAGATCTTGGTTGAATCTTTCAAGGTTTCAAAACCCCAAGCCTCCATTCTCTTTATCTAAACACATTTTATCCCAAGACACCCAATGCATCTTATTCTTTCCTTCACAAGCATTCCACCAGAAGTTGGCCATAGCACTTGTAAGTTTCTGACATGTTGTCTTAGGTAATTTAAAAACTGACATCGCAAAAACCGGCATCGACATCGCCACATATTTCAATAGAACCTCTTTCCCTCCAGCTGATAGGAAGTTTCCATACCATCCATTAAACCTCGCCATCATCTTTTCCTGGATGTATGGGAACATCTCCACCTTTGAGCCACTGAAACACTCGGGGAGACCCAAGTATTTCCCCATGCCACCTTCATGATCAATTCCCATAATCTCTTTGATTCGATCTCTGACATCCCCATCCACGTTTTTCCCAAAGGAAATTGCAGATTTTGCTAAGCTAATCATCTGTCCTGACACCTGCTCATACTCCTTCAGAATCTTGCAGACCTGCCCACATTCCCTTTCATCCGCCTTACATATCATTTGAGAATCGTCTGCAGACAATAGATGAGTAATCGACGGTCCAGACTCTGCAAACTGTATTCCAGTCACCTCACCTCGTCGCTCTGCCTCATTTAGGTGGTGAGATAAACCCTCCGTGCATAGATCAAAAAGAAAAGGAGACAGCGGGTCCCCTTGTCTCAACCCTCTGCTTGGAACGATCCTCCCTTCTGATTCCCCATTCATAAGTACCGTATATGAGACCGTACGTACACAAAACATTATCCAGCTCCTGAACAAATCATGAAAGCCTAAAGCCTTCAATAGCATATCAAGATATGTCCACTCAATCCTATCATATGCCTTCGACATATCAGTTTTCATCGCCATGAATTCCTTGGAGATTCTCTCATGTTTTCTCAAACCATGCACGATTTCATGCGCGATTATGATATTATCAGATATCAAACGTTCTGGCACGAAAGCAGACTGTGTAGGTGATACCAAGTGTTCTAGCATAGGCTTCAACCGAGTGACCAACACCTTTGAGACAATCTTATACATCACAGAACACAAGCTTATGGGACGCAGATCCACCATCACCGTCGGGTTGTGTACTTTCGAATCAGACATATCTGAGTCAAGTTCCATTCCTGAGGAAAGAAAGAGGAGAAGAAACCTTTGATCTCTCTCGTTAACTCGCCACCAATGACTTCCCAATATTGTTGAAAAAAGAGACCATTCATACCATCTATTCCTGGAGCGCTTTCATGTTTAATTGGGAAGACAGCTTCTCGAATCTCCTCTCCTGTTACCTCTCTGATAAGTTTGTTGTTCATCTCCTCTGTTACTCTTGCAGGAATCCCCGTGAAAATTTTTTCCACATTCACTGGCACTGATGATGAAAAAAAGCTTCTCAAAATAGTTCGCCGCCACTACTCCCATAGCTTCATTCGAAGTATGCTCATGTCCATTCTCCTCTACAAGCTTTGAAATATAGTTGTGTTGCCTTGCAGCCTTAACTGACGCATGAAAAAAACTGGTGTTGTTATCACCCACCACCAACCATTTATCTCGGCTTTTCTGGCTCCAGAACTCTTCCTCCTCTTTAAACGCCTTCCCAATCTCCACTTTTAGTTCTCTGATACGATCCCATCCAGGAGCTAAAGAACCCGATTCCAGCTCCAATTCATGTCTAAGCTTCATCAATCTTTCATTGGAGTTGAGTACATTGTCACTTTTCCACTTCCCTATTTTCCTCACATTTCTCAGTCTATCAAGAACTGATCCATTAGCTTCCCTTCTCTGTCCGGACCAAGCATTCCTGATAGTATCGAGCACACGATTCTTCCCTACTAGCCTCTTGTCAAAGCGAAAGGCTGCTTTCTTCCTATCTTTGGCACGAAAGCAATCGACCATCACAGGTCGATGATCAGACCCTAACTTCTCCATAAAGACTTGTGATGCATTTGGGAAATCTCGTCTCCATTGTTTATTCACAAAACATCTATCCAATTTACACTGAATGTTCTTCTTATGTCGGACTCCCGCCCAAGTAAAGCTGTCTCCATTCCCCACTAGCTCTTTCATCTCACATATATCTAACATTCCCACAAATTCCACAAAGGATGATGCAGCCCTATTCGGTCCACCAATCTTCTCTTCATTATTAAGGATCTCATTGAAATCCCCCACCATACACCAGCATTCTTTCCTGCTCACACCAAACCTCATTAGCCTTTCCCCTGTGATGGTTCCCCATATACAAAGGAAACAAAGACCTTATGCCCCCTCCACAAGATAGAGCAATCAATAATGTTTTTATCAGCAAACTTGACCTCCAAAGACACCTCTCTCTTCCACAACAGGGCCAATCCACCACTCAAACCCACTGGATCCACTACAAAAACTTTGTCGTAACCTAACTGCAACTTTAAATCCACCAACCTCTCCTTTTGATGTTTCGTTTCCATCAAGAAAAAAATCTCTGGGAAATGCTTTTTACGCATCTCCTTGAGACGAGGAATCGTCAAGTCCTGAGACCGTCCCAGGCCTTGGCAATTCCAACTGATGATACACATTATAGCTTTTGCTGTCCCTCACTTGGGACCGCCATGGTTTTGGACCTTCTTGCAACTTTATCAAAGTTTCCCGCCATCACCTCTGCTCTCCTCTTCGCAGAACCAGTATTTGTTTCTGTCTCAGCCTAATTTTAGTTAAGTTTGATTAAAAAAGTCATTCCAAATCAAAAACGTTTTGGAATAAGTGGAATGCTGATTCAAATCCTTTATATTCCATAAATAATTCATATCATTTCATATCTCTTATATATTAATTGAGAGAGAATACAACATTTAAGTGTATCAACGTCAAATCACCAGAAAAAAAATCATAATCCTTAAAAAATATATTGGTCCAATTAAGTATATATTATATTTTTCATTAAACTAATCAAAATTAAATAAAGTGTAGAATTATTATTTCACTTTCTTTCTTTAATAAAAGCAATGGAATTACCAAATATGATTAATACATAAATGACAATTAATGATTCTAATAATAAAAAATTGATAACAATCTATATCTCCTCCATCATTTTTGTTTAGTTTTATATTATTAAAATAAATTAAGCAGTCACATTAGCTATAAAACTAAAATTTATATTTTTTCGTATATGTTATATTTTGAATTTAAAAAAACGATAATAAATTATTGAAATTGCTAAAATTATCATGTTAAAAATTAATGATCAATGGTTTAACATCTATTATATATTAATTGAAAACATTAAAACATTGTTTTACAGCCACATGTCACCATGAAAATGAAATTCATAATCTCTAGAAAATTTAGTTGGTCCATCTGAATTTATATTATATGTTTTATTAAACTAACTATCAAATTGATAAATGTACAAAATAAATTTTTTATTAATATATATATATATATATATATTAAATATTTGACAACAATTTTTATATCTTAGCTCTTTTTTGTTTAATTTAAACAATCACATTAACCATATAATAAAAAAATAGATTTTTTTCTTATATGTTATATTTTGATTTTTTAAAATGACTATAAATTATTCAAAATTTAAAATCCCACTTTGAAATTTTTATGAACAATGGCTTAATTTGTTTTGTTATAACAAGATACAAATGATCTAAAATTGTATTAATATAGATTTTTATTTTAAAATATTCAAATTAAATTATGGGGATAATTGCTAAAACCAACTTAAATATTAAAGTCAAATGCATTAATGTACTCCAATTTCAGTCAAATGCAGAATCAGCCTAAATGAGTGATTTAAATACTATTTAACCCTTATGACCAAACAAAAAAACGAATATGCATTTACGTTTCTATCATTTGGAAGTCTACATGTAGCAGAAAGAAGTTTACATATTTATAGACCTCCTACGAAGTTTATCATTTAGACTTGATATGTAGTCTACAACAAAACTTTATTTAATAATTTAATTTTAAAAATGTAGAAAAATAATTATTTTGATATATTTTAGCTAATCATCAATATAATGGATAATATGAACTAAATATATTAAAGTATTATACAACCGAACAATTTTATGGAATATATACTAAATTAGTAATCATGTGTTAAACAATGTTCATATTTTAGAAACAAAAGGTTGTAACATGTTATGTCTTTTAGTGGTAGATTTCATAGGGTTAGATTTTAGATTTTGATTTTCTGGTTTTACTGGCTTAAATCTGCTTATTAATGTTTTGTAGTTTATATTTTGTGTAATTTTGATATTTGATACAGTAATTGATACTTTTTGATTATCAAGCAAAACATTTAAGGTTTGAGATTTGTGGTTTAGGGTTTCGTAGACCTACAATAAAGTCTACATACCTGGAGATGTCTTTTCAGTCTAAATTTTTAAATTTTTTGTTTACAAAAGATCATTATTTTTAAAGAGTTCCTTAAGAATTGAAATATAAAATCATATACTATAACTATCAAAAATAAAGAAACGAATTTAATAAATTATATATTAAAATAATCAAAACAAAAAAGAATAAATAAATATTGAAATTATCATAGTATAGACTTTCTAAGATGTCTACTAAATTACAATAAAATATACTCCAAAATTTTAGATTTAGTAGACTTCAAGAGAAGTCTATTAGTGTCATAAATGTTTACCTAGTTTCATATCTCATTCTCTCCCTTTTCTCTAAAATTCTCTCAATTCTCTCATATCTTTCTCATAATATCTTGTTATTTTAGATATTATGATTCATGTTTTCATCTTTTTTTTAAAAAAAATGTAAGTTTTAGATCTATAGATTTTAAATGTGTAATTTTATATTATTTCTTTCTCACAATATTATATTTTTGTAGGTATTATCATTCATGATTTTCATCTTCTCCTCTAAAACTGTAAGTTTTCTATATATTTTAAATGTGTAATTTTATGTTATTTCTTTCTACAATATTTTTTTTGCTATGTATTATCATTCATGATTTTCATCTTCTCCTCTAAAAATGTAAGTTTTAGATCTATAGATTTTAAATGTGTGTTTATATGTTTATATTCAAATAAAATTATAGATCAGTCTCTGTGTATTTAATTTGCTAATTTTTTATTTAATAAATTTTATGTTTGAAGTATGTTCAGATTCAAAACTAGATTCACATTTCAAAATGTACACATTTTTCCAGATCTGAAAATTATAGAGTAGACTTCTAATGAAGTTTGCTTATAAGCTAAGGCTAGTTTACTTCATATGAAGTCTACTAAACCACAAATTTTAAGTAAACTTCATTGGAAGTCTACAAAATATTACTTTCATTTTTTTGAATGTTTTTAAAATAATTTTATCTAATTTTGTAGATATTTTCCTCCATGGTTGTTATCTCTTCCTCCCAAAAATGTAGGATTTACATCTGCAGAATTTAAATATTTCTTTTATATTTACATTTAAATAAAATTACATACTCAAAATATATGTATTTAATGTATTACTATTTTATCTTATAAATTCTATTTTCTAAAGTTCTTATATTTTAGGGAAAATGTCAAAAATACCACTTTCATGATACCACTTTTCAAGTTTACACTAACCAACTATATCACAAGATTTTTAGTGATAAAAATACCATTGTACCCCTAACTAATAAACATAAACATTATCTATTCTTTCGCGACGAGATTCAGACAACTCCGGCGTCTCCGGCGAGATTCGACGGCTCCGACGAGATTGGACAACGCGATTCGACGATTCCAAAAAAGGTAAAAAAAGTTATTAATCTAACATAAACTTTCTCTATCTATTCTCCCACGACGCGATTGGACGACACGGTTTCAAGTTATTGGACGACCCGATTCGACGACGTGAGTTCATTGATTTGATGAATCAATGTTACTCTGTTTCACATAACACAGAAACGAATGATTCCGGAGCAACAAAGCAATCTGACGAATTTGTTGACGCAGAAGAGATGCACAAGATTGGTGAAAATGAGATAAGAACCTACGAGAATCTGTATCTCTTAAATCAAATCGGCTTGAAACCGTAGAGGATGAAGTGACACAGAAGATTGTTTGATAATGATGATCCTGAGAAGATAGTGATTGTGTCAAGTGATTCATTCAAGCCACAGAAACAAGACAACAGAGGATGATGATATATATGCTGTACCAGCCTGTGAAACGAAGTTAAAAGCATCGGTTCAGTAAAGTGAATTACAGAAAACATAGCACTCGCTTCGGAGGATGGTGGAGTGGGACGAAGCAATCGGTAAATTTGTTGTCATAGGATCCTCCACTTCCAGAAGACCTTAAAGGGGAGTCTTTTAGCGTTATCCTTGGCTCTCACACCAGTTTTAAGCTTCTTACTGCTGAGTTTCATTACCTTTCTCTGTATTTGATAGTCGTTCAATTAAGTTTGCATTTACTGGTCTTTTGCAAGATTTTTAGTTAAGGTGTGCCGCTATGTCAAAAATTTGGTGCGGTGCAAACTTTCTCTGCTTATTAATTTATTCCTTTGCAGTGCTTTGGAGCTTTTTATCCTTAAAAGGAAGATCATGGGACCATCTTGGCTCAAAATTTCAAATTTTCTACCAATTCACCCTCTCAACGAGTAAGGCCTTGAAATAAATACCATAACCATCTTACCGGTGATATTTAGTTCTATACTAGGGGAAGCCCGTCCTTCAGGCGGGGTACTAAAGGTGGACAAACTTTAGAACAGTTTGCGGGTGGTTGTGTGGTTAGAATAGATTAAATGATTTTTAGACGGATTCGCGATACCATATTCGATTCTATAGAAGACAACTGATTCATAAAACCGATATGTACAATACAATTGAATTAAACTGTAAATTATGTAACTGTTGGTATTTACGGTTTCGTACAAAAGTAACAAAAGTAACAAACTGTGGATGATATGTTATTAACTTGCTGGCAAGCAAGAAAAGAACATAATATGTTCTGCATATCAAAAAGTTTAACAATTTTTAAAAATATTAACTTCGAATTCTTGAACCTTGGCTTTCAATAGACATTGTTATACGTATTAATGAACTCATATTAGATGTGAGTAGAATGCTAACTTACTTCAAAAAATTTTGCAAACATCAGATAAGTAACCTTGATCAGTCAAAAATCCACGGGGAGAAATCACAAATAAGGTGTAATAGTATTATCAATTAGGAAAAAAGTTAAAATATACATAGTAATTCTGAATACACGAACTTTGTATTCGTCTATTGTTATACGCATACCTTAACTTGGATCAGAAGAATGGAGAATTTTAGTTCAGTTCATTTTTTTTGTTCAGACATCGTATAAGTAATGTTGGTAAATCTCAATTAATTCGGAAAGTAGCAAAAAGACTGAAAAGAAAATAATCATAACGGGTACAGCATGACGATACCATCTTCCTCTGCTAGATGCTTTCACTGTGTTTGTGCTCACTGTGAGATAAAATCGACGACATTAGCAGATGCATTTCATGAACGTAAGTAGTTGCAACCACATTCGTGTAACTACAAAAATATAAAGCATGTGTGAAGATCTGACCTGTGGTGGGGTGATAGTTTGAAAATAATTTAAATATTTCATTTATTCCCTACGGGCGGGAAGATAGTTTGAAAATAATTTAAATATTTCGAGTAAATATTTTGATTTTTGTTTAGTGTTTGTTTTTATTTTAAAATATTTTGTTCAATATTATTACGAATCATTATTTTATTGATTGTTATTTTTTATTTATTTCATTCTCATAACAACTAACTAAAATTTTTCTTACGATTAATAAGATTGTTTATTTAAAGTTTTATTCTGCTTTTATTTTAATAGTGCAGAATTGTTTTTTTATTTTTTTTAATTTAAATTTATCTAGTTTTATTCATTCTCATACATTCTTTTATATCGTGTGTCTCTTATTTGACTATATAACTATATATATTTTTTATTTTTACACAGCTGCGACTCTATGTTTATAATTTTTTTTAGAATTCTTCACATAAATATTTAAAATAAATTCAACATTTATTACGTTAGAATAACTTAACATATCTCTTTTATATAAAAATATTCATTTTTATATTTTTCTGCTTTTTATTCTATTTTAACAATTATTTTTGATTTTTATTATCTATTAAGTTTTCATTGTGGTCTTATTTTCGTAGACTTTTTATAATCTATCATGTATTACTATTTTTTTATATTATTTTTTTTAATTTTCTAATCTTGAGCTTCGTGATAAAAATGGGGAATCGTTTCATAAGCTTTTACGTTTTTCGTTTGCATTTGATAAAACGTGTAGACACAATATAACTAAAAAAATCATTTTTATTTTTCTCTGAAATATGTATTTTAGATGATATTATATATTGTGTGATAAGATAATTTTACATTGATGGATTATTTTTTTGGTAGATTGTGATTAAACTATTGATTGGTGAACTTAATTTGTGCTTTGTCGTTTGAGTTTTCTTTATGTTGTCATTACTAAATATGTTATCGAAGAAACATTTCTTAATCTTTTTATCAATAAGCTACATTCTCCCCACGTCTTATATTGTGTGATAAGATAATTTTACATTGATGGATTATTTTTTTGGTAGATTGTGATTAAACTATTGATTGGTGAACTTAATTTGTGCTTTGTCGTTTGAGTTTTCTTTATGTTGTCATTACTAAATATGTTATCGAAGAAACATTTCTTAATCTTTTTATCAATAAGCTACATTCTCCCCACGTCTTATTTTCGTATATTACAGTTGACTCCTTCATGTGTAAGCTACGTAAGAAGATTTAGAGCAGTGCTCTCAAGAGATTATCTTAACAGATAATTAGTTACGAAATTGCCGTCTATGCCTTCTTCCCAAAATGATGTCACACACTCCTCGATCAATGACTTAACAAACTTATCACCATTATTGACTGCTGGCTGTGAAGAACATTGTTGCTTTGACGCCAAAGATGAAAATCGCAGCTTGAGCCACCACAGTCCAATGTGTTTTAGGAGCGGCTTCTGAGTCTTGCCTCAACCATGATAAGAGCTCTGCTCATGAAGAAAATATATTGTGAACTGGATCAAGGCATAAGAGGATCAGATTCAAGACCTCCCTGCTGTATCATGCCAGTGTCAAGAGGATCATCTGCTACAGCACACATACAGCAAAGAGTGGTTATGTTTAAAATGAGCATAATAGAAGATCAAGTGTCTGATATTCCATCACTAAGGAAATTAAAATGAGCATATCGTTTCCAAGCTAGTTATCACCCATGAAGAGAAAACAGAATAGAAGATCAAAATTTCAAGTCTGGGCTTTGTAGGGTGTTTAGTGTTGACGTCTGAAGATTGCAACCCATATTTAAGAGACGGTCATGATTGCCGCATGACAACTCAACATTTATTTTCAAAAAGGTTCTAGAAGATTATGAAAGTGTGGGTGAGCTCGATATGAATTAGATACTTACCAATCGATTTTAATGTTAGCCATGACACAGTGTTTTCCTTGTGAAGGGTCGCAGTCAGTGACTCACTGATACCACTTTCATAGATGTGGGCTCAATGATTATGTCTGAAAAGGATTAAAATTTTAAGATCTTAAAGGTTGCAATGGTGAGTCTGTGAGAAGCTGCTAGTAAGTGGAATACTTGGAAGCTGGGTATTTGTGCTGCTAGGCCAATCAGCTTACTGTGATTTCGGAACCTGAAATGTTCCTCGGGAAGTGGGGAAACCGGTTCGGGTAGTTGAATCACTGACCCATATCAAAGAAAACATAGAACCCACCGACTTCAAGTGACGTCTGTGGGTGGTGAGACGATGAACATGCTGGCATGAGTATCACCTGAAAACAAAAAAAAAATGAACAAAAGAGAAAAATTGAATTTTGCAAACATTATTTTGGATATATATGAACCCAACGTCACTGTGTGTTCAAAGACTACGATGAACATAAGAGTTTAAACAATGGGGCAAAAACTAAAAATAAAAACTTAATCAGCAGCCGGATTCGACACCAAATCTAAAAATTAAAAAAAAAATGGAATTTTGAAATAACCGGATCTTGGCAAAGTCAAAACGAAAAAAATAGTTTGCTTTGAGAACATATTTGTTTGATAACCATGATCCACACACTACGATGAAACGGAATGACCTTGAAGTCGGGGAGAACCATGAGAGATATGAAGAGAAGAAGAAAAGAAATACTCACATATTTATACCAAAAAACACACCGCCTCACCGACGTAAGCAACGCATTGAAGATCGATCGTGGACGATTGCATTAATGGGGAATTAACACAGAAAAGCGACAACTCGAATCGTTTCGGAGATTTGGATGAAGCTCTGACGTTGCAAAGAGCAAGAGAAGGAAGAAGACAGACGGCCTACGTTTTTCATTAGATTTAGGATTTTCCAAAACGGGCCTCTTCACGCGTGACGAAGCCCAACCGCGAAGCCCGTAATCAAAAAACAAAGCTTTAGTGAAACGGTGCGGATCACTCGTGGCAGCAGAGGGAGAGACTAATTTCCAGCATGGCATCCTATGTGGCACACTTGGGAGAGATTCATGGTGTCTTTTATATATAAAGATTTCTCCAATAATAGGACTTGACACTTGTGCAGGTGAGCTGGTGTAAGTTTGAGGTTACTGTTGAGTCTCCCAAGGTTATCTCTGTTTTAGTTTCGGAGGAAAAAGTTGTTCATCCTCCTGCTGTAGTTAGAGCCATTAATTTAAAGACTATAGTCAATGAAAAGCAGAACATCAGCGAAATTGTTTCTGCGTCTGTTCTCTGCTTTCACAACGCCAAGGTTTGTTCTATAACATTTGACCAATGCTTTAGCCGTTGTTTCTTTTTGTGAAGAATATGCATGTGCTGCTTCATCTCGATGGTTATACCACAATATTTTTAAGCATGATCATGACATTACCATTCACCAGTATTTATTTGTATTAAGTTGGTTTGTGACGATTTTCTTCCTCAAATGACACTCTTATGTCATCATGAGTGCTTGACATTTGATGTTCGTTGGTCTTTCAGATTGATACTCCAATGCCAGGTCCAGAAAGAAAGAGGTCTGGTATTCTGAGTCATTTCACTGTTGTTAGAAATCCTGAAGGAACCGGTTACCCAATTGGTTTGAAAAAGAAAGTGGCTGACAGAAATTCAAAGAACGGCTGCAGTGTTTTAAGTTTTGAAAATAGGTATTTCGCAGCTCTGTTGCTGTATAGGCAGTTCATGTTGTTTCATCCAACATTTTTCCTGTTTACTGCAGTGAAAGAGCATTGCTGAATCGACTGTTTCTGGAGCTGAACAAATTAGACAGTGATGTTCTTGTGGGTCATAGTATATCAAGTTTTGATCTTTATAATATTTTTATAAATCTTTATAAACCTTTATAAATGGTTTATAAACTCTAAATAAATATTTTTATTTACTTTATAAACTTTTATAAATTTTATCTTTATAATTTTAATAAATCTTTATTATATAACCTTGTAAATTAATTTATAAACACTTTTAAATAAATGTATAAACTCTTATAAATAGCTTATAAGTTCTTGTAAATAGTTTTATAAACCCTTTTAAATATTTTATAAACCTTTATAAATTAGTTATAAAGGTTTATAAAATGTTTATATATTAGTTATAATGGTTTATAAAATATTTGTAAGAAATTATATATAATATATAAAGGTTTATAAATAATTTCTAAAGATTTATGGATCATTTGTAATGGTTTCTAAGTTATTTATAATGGATTTATATATACTCTGGTCTGGATGATCTTGGAGCAGCATGCAAGACAATAGGAAACAGAAAGTTCTGATATTCCTCACGAAACAGTTTACTTTAATGGGAAGTAAAAGCCATGAACATGTTTGATCTGATCATGTTGATGACCTATTGGCGTATCTTTATTTACGATTTCATGATCACCAGAGTGGTCAGCAGCAAAAGAGATGACTTCTGAAGACTGAAGCTGACCCTCTAGTATTTGATGATTTTCTACTTTTGTATCTGATATAAATTATTTATAAACTTTTACAAAGTTATTTATACGCACTTATATAGTTAATAAATTCTTTTCATTACATTTTACAAACCCTTACAAAATGATGATTTATGAACTCTTGTAAGTTATTTATGAATTTTCATAAACCCTTATAAAATTATTTATGGACACTTGTAACTCTATTTATATCTTTTTATAAACCCTTATAAATGACTTATAAACTTATAAATAGTTTATATAATTTTATAAATGATATATATACTCTTATAAAGATATGTTTACGGACATGGGGCAGGAAGGTTATGTTGAAGAACCAGTTTGTGAGCGACAATGCTTACGGACAGTCTTTGAGCGACAATGCTTTGGGTGAAAACAAGTTCGTTACCTTTACTCACACTGGACTAATGTGCTTCAATGAAACAGAGTAGATTGTGAGGAATATTGTTTTTTTGCTAATTTGATGATGATGTAAACATGTGGCATAAAGAAAGAAGAAGGTGAGAGTAGCTACAAGGACGTGAAGAAGGAAGATGAAGCATGTGAGTCTGTGGACGTAGTTGAGATTAAAAGCCACAAATAAGAAAGCTGAGGCTTCTAAAACATCCTCCAAGAAGAAGAAGAGCAAGAAAGTGGTGAAGCAAGTAGGTGAATCATCGAGAGGCAGAAAGAAGAAAGCTGAGAAACTCAAAACATTCAAGAAAAAGAAGAAGATCAAGAAAAATGGTGTTCCAGAGTTCAAAATCACCATAAGGAAATCATACTTAAAATTCTTGGTAATATTTAAAGAAATTCAACAAGTATTCTATACAGTTTCTGACATGTGAATCTCTGCTTCTTCTTTGTTTTGGTATCAGTTGCTCCCAAGGGTGTTTGAAGAGGATCATATCCCGAGTGAGTCTATGAAGTACACGATCCATCACTCAAAGAGGAAGTCTTCATGGAACGTGCTTTGCTTGGTGAGGGAGAATAGAACAGTCTTCTCAAGTGGATGGAGTAGATTGGCAAGAGAGTTTCCTTTGAAGGTTTGTGACAGGTGTACCTTCAGGCTCATCAAACCCACTGAGTTTATCCTCATCACCAAGAAGGCCAGAAAAGAGAGTATTGTGGTTGACTGATGGAAGGAATGATGTTTAGTGTCTTGCTTTCACTTATATCTATGAGACAATACGATATCACTTTAGCTAATAGGTAGTGTTTCTCTGTGTTCGCTGTTGTTTATGATATTAGTCATGAGACATAATCTTGTTTATATGCAAATCAATGGTTATCTTACTTATCGTGGCCTTTAGCAGTAGAGATTATAGATCATTTATAAATTCTTACAAAAATATTTACATGCGTTTTATAAACTTTATAGATGGTTGATACAAGATTTTATAAGCTTTTATAAAATTTATAAATGTTTTATAAATGGTTTTATAAGTCTTTATAAATAGTTATA